>PVKY010001624.1:0-30448 GCA_004027775.1 Bradypus variegatus | reverse complement strand
GTGCCATGGCTCAGATCTTGACAGACTGCAAAAGGCACTTCTCTCTACTCCAGTTCCTCCCTGGGCCCACCCCTCTCCCACTCCCAATTAAATGTGGACTCTTTTGCAGGCTCTTTGAGTCCAGTTTCTGGTTACCAGGCCAGAACCCTGCAATCTGAGCTCACAGTGTGTGAATAGCTCTCTGAAAACAGTACTGGCCAGGCTTCTGCTCTCCCTTCTCCCCAACCCTTACCCTGACTTCAGGTTCTCCCTCACAGTCTCTCCTCCTCCTGCTGCAGCTACAGCCTTCCCCAAACGCCACCTATTTCTTAACTCAAGCCCCCACCTGCCCGGTGACCACCTGCCTCCTCAGCCTGGCTGCCAAGATTTGGGTGATTTTCTCAGCAAACTGTCCTCTTGGTTTCTCCCCTCCATGCAGCCCTCAGCTTGGTCGCCCCTCGCTGTGCGCTGTTGCAAGCCCTGACCCTTATCCACCTCCAAGCCTTTCTTTGCTCACACTGTTCCCTCTGCCACAACACCATTCCCTGCTGCCACTTCTCTCCCAGCAACTCTGCCAACGCAAACTCCATACTCCTTAACACCGGATCTATTCTCATCCCTCCAGGGTGTCTCCTCAGATAAACCTCCCACCCCACAAAATGCCATTCCCTGTTGGTCCTGTTGGTGACACTTGATGACACACTGCCCTGTCTATTGCCTAAGGATTGTTTCCAGGTTGCTTCATGGCATTTATCTCGCCTTTCCACCTAGATCGCAGTCCCCTTCCAGGAAAGAATCAAGCCCTCTGCTCCCCTTAAAGAGCTCAGAGCCGGGTGCATGTCTGCAGACAGCATAGGCTGGTGATCAGGGCCTGTGGGGTGAGTGCCGGCAGGAAGATGAATCCAGGGTAGGGAGCAGGAGGGCTGTACAACGACAAGCCGGCCAGGCACACTAGATGATTCATTGGCCTCACTTTGCTTAATCTTCCCAATAACCCTGGGAGGTGGGTAATATTATCCCCATTTCATGGATAAGAAAATAGAGGCCACAAAACTAGAAACTGGCAAAGTCAGGGTTTAATCCTAGATGTGATTTGCAACAACTATAGCAGTGGAAGGTAGTGTGCTGGAGAGACAAGAACTGTCTGAAATTCTAAAGTGTACCCTATCCAGAAGAGATCAGAGTAAGCATTAGATCAGTGCTGTCCAGCAGGACTTTCTGCACGGATGGAAATGTTCATTTCTGCATTGTCCAATAGAAGAGCCTTGAACAACTTGTGGCCCTTGAGCACCTGAAATGTGGCTAGTGCAACTATGCACTGAAGGTTTAATTTTATTTCATCTTAACTAATTTAAATTTATATAGTCACCTGTGGCTCATGGCTGCTGTACTGGAGAGTATAGCTCTATATAAGCGCTTCCCAAACATGTTCACATCAAGCAAATGTAGGAACTGATAATAATAGCACAATGAGGGAGGCTGCTTGTTGCCAGAGGCCACTGGCTCAAGGGTCCTGCCCTCCTGCCCTGCCCAGCCACAGCGTGGGTTCCAAGGTCAACGTCTCAATAAGCTTGTAACCCAATCAGAGCATACCAGGTGGAAGGTTCTAACTCAGTGATCACCAAGTTCTCTGCCTGCTCCCAGCCCCTGAGCTCAGAACACCAAAATCATCCCGCAAGGAAAATGCACAGGACCTTGTCAGTTCTTGTATGGTATCCTTTTCCCCACCCCTAGTCCCCACTCATAAAGTGTCAGGCCCTGGGCAGGGGCTGGGGTGCAAGGGTGACTGCCAGGGGTCACTGACCACAGGGCAGGGAGGGCGAATGGATCCTTCCTGGCCTTCACCTTCAAGGAACCCATGGCCTGTAGCTGTTGGAGAGCAGCGTCCTGGTCATAGCAACCCAATCGCAGGCCGGTTCTGGGTCTTGTGGGAGGGGTCCCTGACCACCTGAGGCCAGGCAAGCCAGGCCCCCGCCAGGCCACTCCTCTTGATGGCTCTTTGGCGCCACCTCCTGGGCACCTTGCAGAGTGCAGGTGGGTACAAATTTTCCTGGAGGAAAGGACTTATGGCCCCTTCTGAGACCCACAAGAGAGGGGAGGACAGGAGGACCGTTAGCAGCCCCCCAGGTCCGGCATGGCTGGGCAAGGAAGGGAAATGCCTAGCCCCTTGCCTAGGCCTGGCTGGGCAAGTGGCAGGGTCAGCTCCCATTCCTGCAAGGAAAGGGCATTCTGGGGACGCAAGAGAAACTAGTGAACTGGCAGGGCTGCGGCGGGGGCAGAGAGCACCCAGGCACAATCCCTTGGATGTGGCGGATACTGGGTGACTGGGGGAAGCTGGGTGAAGGAAGCAATGTCTAGACTGGCCTCTGAAGCCTAGAAGGGTTAGCCATATGTAGACAGCAGAAAAAAAAGATGTTCCAGGAAGAAGGAGTAGATTGGGCAAGCCCTAGAGGGGAGAAGGAGGCTGAGTCCACTGGAGAAGGGAAGTGATCCAGGGTGGCCAGAAAATAGAGAATGTGTGGGGAGGGAAGAGGGCTAGAGGAGAAGCAGTTGGAGACAGGGCTGAAGCGTAAGTAGAGGGAGGGCAACCACCCAAGGCCTTATTTTTCTGCCATCTCCACCTTGTCCAGCAGACCCCCAGGGTCAAACCCTGAATTTAGTGGTTTTATCCATGGCTACCCATAACAGAGTCAGAACAGCAGGCAAAGGCAGCAGATGGGATGGAACCTTCGGGCTGCACAGGACTGTAAGGGGTAGGGTAGGGAAAGCCCCAGGATGGGCGTCAGAAGATGCTGTCACTGACTTGGTGGGTGATCTTGCTCTTCCCCTTTTAGACCTCAATTTCCCTGTCACTAGACTGAGGGGCAAACTGGTGTTCTCCATCAACTCCTGCATAATAGCCTGGGTCCTAAAGGACAAGAAGAGAGTGAGAAAAGCAGACATATGTGCTCTGGGAAATGCACCCCCACACAGGAGTGTGCAGTCAGGGCTGTCCAGCCAGGCTCTAGTTATCTGCAGTCAAGACTTGAGTTCTCTAAGTCCGAGAGCTGGGTGCGAGTGTGGTGTGGGGACCCCATGGAGAATTAGAATTCTGGCTGAGCCTCAGAGGCTTATGGCACCAGGGGTCTCTTGAATGCAGACCTCAGCTTCATGCACTTTATAGCACAAAACGAGGCCTTCTGCCAAGGCGCTCTAGGGAGACCTGGAGCTCAGTCTAGCTCCAAATGTCAGAAGAGCCCACCCCAAGTTTCTTCCCAAGAGATCCCTGGGCCCAGGAAAGAGGGTAGATGCCTCCAAACAAGGCCTGGGCATCCTTTTCTGGTTGTTGCTTCTCTAGCTCTGGAGTCTTTGAGTAAATAAGTCAGGACCACCTTCTGGCAATCATCAGGAAACAGGGATTGGGAGACAAGACTGCCAGTCAACCAATACTAATAGACTGACTGAAATCCCACCCATTGGTAAAGCACTTTGAGGGACGGAGGCAGAGCAAGGAAAGGCAGGGTTAGACCCCATTTAATGATTGTAAAATTTCCCTCCTGGAAGAAACCTCAGAGACCAGTAGTACAGCCCCATATATCATAGAAAAGGAAATCGAGACCCACATTAGGGTGGGTCTTGCCCAAACCCCACAGTAAATAGATGAGTTCGTGGCAGAGGTAGATATCAGTCCAGATCTCCTGACGGGTGTGGCCTGAAAGTCCCATCAGGCTTCAAAGAGGGGCAGAGGGATGTCCCCCCGGCCCCAGCCCTCAGCCCCATTAAAGCTGAGCAAAGCCACTGGGAGCAGCCACCAGGCACCTGGTGGCAGGAGGCTGGGCTTCCAGCCTGATGGGGCCACTGAGTGGCCTGAGCAAGCCACTTCCCTTTCTCAGCCTTGGTTTTCTCCTCTGTACAATGCAGGGGTGGGTTTGAGGCCTCCAGCTCTGAGGGTCTGAATTCCAGAAAGAGCCCGTCAGTAGCTTTCTGGTGACCATGGGCTCCTCCTCTGCCCAGAGTCTGATCCCTGCCTGGTCCTCTCAGTTCTGAATGGCTCCACTTCTTTTCCCAAGGCTGCTACCTGGACGCAGGTTCATGGTCCTTTCAGCCTCCAGCTTCATCCCTCAGGCCTTTCTCAATCTGCCTCCTGCCCCAGACACTCCCCACCACCTGTGTGTACACCTTCCATGTTTCCTGGTGGCCATTTCTCACTTTAGCATGCAAGGCCTCGGATTCCCTCAGCAACCTCATCTCCAGCTATTCCTCCTCTGACTTCCCATACCTTCATGATCGACTGCAGAGCTCAGAAAACCTTTTCCATAAAAGGCCAAATGGTAAATATTTTAGGCCTTGCAACCCCTCAACTCTGCCACAAAAACAGCCATAGGCAGCAAATAAGTGAATGGGTGTGGTTGTGTTCCAGTAGAACTTTATTTATGGTCACTTGAAATTTGGATATCATATAATTCTCACGTGTCAAGAAATAGCATTCTTCTTTTGATTTTTGGTCAAACATCTTTAAACGGAAATACCATTCTTATGCTCCAGCTGTATAGGAAGAGGCAGCGGGCTGGATTTGTTTGAGGGCCTCAGTTTGCCCACCCCCATTCTACTGGGACCTGTGTGAACACGCCCCACCCTCTGCCACCCCTCCAGCCATTCCCCACCCTGTACCCCCTCCCATTACTTCACTTTTCAAACCTCATGCAGCCACCAAGGCCTAGTTTAAACACTACCTTCTTCAGGGAGCCTTTTCTGACACTGCCAGTCCAAGTCAGTCTCTCCCCACAAAGAACTTTGAAAAGAAGTCATATAAGTGGTTGGCATCTGTGGCTCACATTATGTTTTTATTGGATGGTGATGCACAGGCTGTGAGCTCTGACAATGGCTGCTGGGGCTGAGCCTGGTTCATTGCTTCTGCCCAGTGTCCAGTGCAGGATCTGCACAGAGAAGGAGAGGGAGGGACAGACCCAGGAAGCTTCGAGGACTTTCTAGCTGTTTTAAATCCCTTATATCTCACTTCATCTTTACTGCAACACTGAACAGAGAATGGGCGGGCAGTGGGAGAGAAGCAGAGACCAACCCCTCATTCAGGGCTCAGGGTCGGGTCTGGTGTGGGATCAGGGCTAGGGTTAAGGGGAGGGGTTGACCCATTTCTTACTTGCCCTTGACCTCAGTTTCTCAACAGGGAGCTGCAACCCTCTTGCCCTCCCCGTATGTACTTCCTGGTTCACCATCTCCCCAACTTTTTCTTAGCCATGTCAGGAGCAAATTACATAACAGAAATCTTTCCTATCTCAGGCTCTGCCCTCCGATTCCAGATCCAGACACTGTCCCACCAGTGAAAACCACCCACCCAGCCCTGATAACCTTCATGGGCCTCACCACTGTGGTGGCTTTCCGAGAAGGGCTCCCGATCAGGCGGTGGGGCCTGCTGCTGGGCAGGGACCCAGGCTCTGATCTCAGCGGGCCTCGGGCCTTTCCCAGCAGAATCAGAGTCCCTAGTTCCAGATGCAACCACCCGGGAGGCTGCCCCTACCTCTGGGGCCAGCCGAGCTCCGCTCTGGAAATGCACCGCAAGGTGGCGCTGCCCCACAGCCCTCACCCTCCACTGACCCCAGGTCATATCTGCGTCCACAAACATATTCCAACTTTGCAAGAAGAGATTTTCCTTGGACTGGTTGTTGAATTTCTTTCTCAGCCTGCAGCTGCCAAAGATTGTTCAGACACAGGAATTCCACTATGGGAAGTGGTCCTCTCTGAGTGCACACTTAAAAATAAAAGTAAAGCAGGTTACAGACTCCTGGCCAGTTCTCCCCTGCAAAGGAATGCCTTTCCCAGAGGCTTCCAGGATGTCTAACGCATGCAAGAGGAATGCACACACGTCAAACAAACAGCACACAGGTCCCCACATGGGCAAACATAGCCAAGGCTATTTCAGGGTAGGGTTTGTTTTCCTTTTTGTTTCAGCTCCAGAATTTTTATTCAAAACACAAACAAGCCAATAATAATAAACAAACAAAAACCCAAAAAACCCACATCTTACATGGAAGCCAAATGCATATAATGTAACAATAAATATATATATATATATAGCTGCTCTGGTTCCAGGGGTGGGGGAAGACGGATCTCTTCACAATAAAGGGCTTTCTGAAAGCAGAGTTTGAAAAGCATTGATCTAGTTCCAAGGACTTATTTCATAGAAGGGTAAACAGAGACTCAGAGAGGAGAAATGACTTGTTCAAGATCACACAGCTACTTTTAAATGTTTTCATTTTAAATCTCAGCCCCCAGAGGTAGATGCTTCCACTAATAAATAAAGTTTTTGTTTCCTCTGATTTATGTCCAGATTCTCTTTAAATGGTGGTGGTCAGCCAGGGCACACTGATACGAACTCATGACCTTTCTACCCGGTTCTATTCACTGAAAGCCCTTTCAGCATTCATCATCTGGTAAGAGCCCCATAATGCCCCTGAGTGGCAGGACAAGCAGATACCCCACCTATCTAAGGAGAAAGCTGGGCACAGAAAGGGCATTTGATCTGCCTAGGGCACCCAGTGAGTGAGGGTCAATAAAAAGAATAAAAGAAAAGCACCCAGGACCCTTGTGACAATTCTACACAATGGGCCAGGGTTGAGTTTATGCTAGGCTTTGGAGGGCTGCTCAGTATTGGCAATCAAGTCTCTGCTCCTTTAGAAAGGGGCCCTGCCTTCTTCATTTTTGTATCTCCAGGGCCAGGCATAATAGCTGGCACATGGTAGGCTCTAAATATTCATTGGATGAATAAATGAACATGGCATGTACACATAGATACATTTGCACAGATTAATTCTGCACATGTTAATTTCACTTCCAGATCCCACACAGTTAGAACCCCTTGATAGGTGTCTTGAACAGAGAAAAGTTCCCAGCCACAGGAAATTTCTTTTAGTCTTTCCCATTTTCCTAAACAGTAACCCCCTGGGAAAAGGTGGGCTTGAAACAGGGCTGGACAACTGCAGCATTTTCATTGTTCCAAATCATCCATTTAGCTAATATTTTTGACCCAGCTACTGCACTGGAACTTCTGGGGTCTACAAAAGATAATTCAGATAGCATTTTTTTGGGGCTTAAAATTTGGCTTAAAAACAGGAATTTATTGGCTCAGGGTTTTGAGTCTAGGAGAAGTCCAGAATCAAGGCATCATCAAGGGGATGCTTTCTCCCAGATGACTGTGGCATTCTGGGGCTTGCAGCTGGCAATCCTTGAAGATAGCATGTTTAATAATATGAGATTCCCAGACTTAAATTTAAATGAAAACATTTGAAAGGAGCTATGTGGTCTTGCACAGGTGCTGGTTTGTAGTCTAGATGGGGATTTAGGGAAGCAATAATGAGCAATTCAATCTGGCAGCAATTTACTAAACCCTAATACACCCGGGAAAAAGTGCTAGGTAAATGAGGCAACAGGGATAAGTAAGATGAATAAGTAGAACTCACCAGATAAAACAAGCACATGAATAACGTCAACACAAAGTGACCAACAATAAAAATAAAATAAAAATTGCAATCCTCCATGTTCAGAATCATCCATGGATTGCTATGTTCCAGGTTTTTTTTCCCCATGATTATATAATCAAATACATGCTGTTTATACATACAATGCATACAAAAAATGGGGCTATGGTATACATATTAATACATTGTTTGGAGCGTCATTCTTTCTAAAGACTTTCAATGGCATTCATCTTTCAGTTATTTCCCAAATGCCTCTGCATTACCAGGCACTATGCTAGAGGTTCTGTAATAGGGAATAAAACATGGTCCCTGCCCTCAGGTAGCTTGAACCATTTGAATGTACAGTAATTTAGTAAATCACTGCACTACTACTGGGCATTTCAATTGTAGCGCTTTTTCTCTGTTGGTAATGATAATGATAGATAACATTTACTGAACACCTACTATGGGCCAGGAATCATGAGAAACACTTTATGTGGATTATTTCATTTAATCTTGGTAAGATCGCACTGCTGTAAGTTCTATCGGTATCCCTATTTATAGATGAGGAAACAGAGGGACGAGTTTAAATAATTTACACAAGGTCGTACAGCTACTAAATGGCAGAGCTGAGATTCAAGACTCCAGAGCCCAGACTCTTCCACCCCAGGTTCAATGCTAAAATGAAAGTACTTGTTCACATACCTTTTCACATTTTTGTGAGCATTTCTGAAGAACAGATTGTTGGAATTGAAATTAGTGTATCATAGGATATATGAATTTTTTTAAAATGACCCATAAAAGTGGGTTTCAAGAGAGAAAGTGAAAGGATCTGGTTTGCATTGTTGAAAAATCATTTTGGTGACTGGTTCAAACTGTACTGTCTACTACAGCAGCCCCTTAGCCACATGTGGCTACTGAGTACTTGAAATGTGGCAAGTCTAAATTGAGATGTGCTGTAAGTATAAAACACACACCAAACTTCAAAGACTTAGTATGAAAAATAAGACTCTAGAATCTTATTAATAATTTTATATTCATTACAAATTACAAATTAAATGATGGCCGTATTGTATTTAATATAATTATTAAATATATTATTACTGAATAGTATATTATTATTTGCTGTAACTACTAAAAAATTAAAATTGCATTTGTTGCTCACATTTGTAGCTTGCACGGTGCTGGGTTCTAGAATGGATCCAAGGGGAGGAGAGCCGAGGCCCCTCTGGAAGCATTCATGTGGGGAGATGGTGAGGAGTAGAGGCCTTGGGAGGGGGACAGAGCTGAGGGGCTGCACCAGTGGGGTAATGAGATTTTGAGCCTGGTGCCCAGAAAGATAATGAATGTCAGACTCTGGTTCTTTGTTGCTGCTCCTCCCACCCTCTTCTCCCCAGCCCCTTCCTCCAAGCAGAAACCACTTGTCCCCACAAGCAAGGCTTGGGCAATCTCCCAGTTTCCAAGCCCAGTCCTGCCCCCAAACCATACAAACCAAAGCCACTCCAGCCACCAGGAACTTGGCATACGGTGGGCCCTACCTGGCTTTTTTTAACCGATTCTGACATGTTTTCTCCTGGCCGTGTAACTGGGCTTCTGCCTTGGTGATTCTCTCCAAGTTGCTTCTTGTGGAGCCCACCTGGGGCCTGGCTCTCTGAGGATGGACCCTGCTTTGCAGCCTTTCCCTAAGAGTTGGAGCTTGGACTTGGAGACTGGAGCTGTGCGTGCCCACAGGCCCTCCTATGGCTGCTGTTCTCCCTGCCTGGACTTGCAGGTGAGGCACTGCTGCTCAGCTCCCAACCCAGCCTGGGAGGTCAGGGAGGGTGAGGAAGGTTCTGGAAGGCTTCAAGGGCAAGGCTAGATTGTTAAGCGGGCTGACCAAGCACATGCACACACATACACACAAAAACCCAACCTGAAAATAATGCTTTTTGAAAGCTTTGGAGTGATGAGTGTCTTCAGAAAGTGGAGTCTTTGGAAAGACTCAGAACTTCCTTGTACACTCTAGTTTTTATTTTCAAATAGCTCAGTATTATTTTTATTTAAATTGCATTTGGGACCACTGTAATCCCAGTCCTACCTCTCAAAGTTGATGTTTGGAAGGCGTTAGAGGCACCCTTCCTGCCCACCTCACCCCTACCCCATCCCAGCTTGTATTGCTATTTAACCAGTTACACATGTTAATACAAGAAGTCTCCAAAGGTTTTCTCTCTGTACTAGCTAGAACTCTTCAGTTATACATAACCTAAACCTACTTAAACTATCTTAAATAAAAGGGGAGAATTTTTTAAAAGGAGACAGGGGTGCTTTGTGGACCCCAAGGATGCAGGGAGGCAGTCAGACCCACACAGGGGCTTGGTCCAGGCCCAGGGGTGCCGACTCTGCGTCTGCTCCCTGCTTTTTTCGGTGCAAGGGTTCCGTCTTCTCTTTCCCTGACTGGCTTTCTCTGTGTCTGTGTCTGTGTGCACATGGCGAAACATGGAGCCCTTAGGCTCCCGAGTTCACAGGGTATAGTTGAGTTAGAAGCAGGTCCCTCGGTTCTAGCACCAAATTCCAGAGCAAGAGAATGCACCTGGCCTGGTTTGGGCCATGGGCCCGGCCCTGCCCAGTCGGCCATGGCACAGAGGTGGGTCAGACAGAACAAACCTGGCTGCCAGGGGTCTGCTCCTCTCAAGGGGCCAGCGTGCAGCTCTCAAAGCAGGGGAAGATGCCCTGCAACGGTTTCCGTCCAACTCTGCAAGTCACCCTAGAGTCATGGATCAGCCCTCAAGGAAGTCAGTCGAATTCCAACCTGAAGCCCAAAAAAGAATAAGCTTGTATCTCCAAAGACTGGAGAGTAACTACCCAGGAGCCCTCTTGCTTTTTTGATAACAACTTTATGAGATATAATTCACATAACGTACAATTCACCCATATAAAGTATATAGTTCAATAGGTTTTAGTACATTCACAGAGATGTGCAACCACCACTACAATCAATTTTAGAACATTTTCATCACCCAAAATGAAACCCCGTACCCATCAGCAATCATTCCCTAGTCCCTCAATTCCTCCAGCCCCAGGCAACCTTTCATTTACTTCCAGTCTGTATGGATTTGTCCAGTCTGGACATTTCATATAAATTGAATCATACTATATGCAGTCCTTTGTGACTGGCTTATTTTACTTAAAATAACATATTCAAGGTTTGTTCATGTTGTAGCATGTGTTAGTTTTTCATTTATTTCTATTGTCTAATAACTTTCCATTGTATGGACATACCAAGTTTTATTTGTCCATTCACCACTTGATGGACATTGGATTGTTTCCAATTTGGGGCTGCTAAGAATGTGGTAGATTGAATTATGTAACCCATCAAAGAAATGTCCTTAATCTTAATCCCCCCATTCCTGTGGGTGTGAATTTATTTGTAAATAGGACCTTTTGAAGCATGTTATTATTAGTTAAGATATGGCCAACTGAATCAGGGTGGGTCTTAATCTGTATTAATCCAAGGAGGCCTAAAAAAGAGAAAACCAGAGGATGCAGCCAGAAGCCGCAAGTCAGTAGAAATCGGAGGAGCCAACACAAGGCAAGAGAGATGACCCTGTGGCAGAAGGCAGAGATGCAAGCCAAGGAGCCCCAAGGATTGCAGCAAGCCAGGAATATAACACTACAGGTCATGGGGAGAAAGCATGGTCCGGCTGGCACCTTGATTGTGTACTTCCAGCCTCTAAAACTGTGAGCTCATAATTGCTTGTTGTTTCAGACAACCCAGCAGCTGGCAAGCTAAAGAATGCTGGTATGAGCAATCACATACACATTTTTGCATGGATGTACATTTCCATTTCTCTTGGCTCTATACCTAGGAGTGGAATTGCTGGATCATACGATAACTCTGTTTAACCATTTGGAGAACTGCCATCCTCTTTCCAAAACAGCTGCACCATTTCACATTTCCACCAGCAGTGTATGAATGTTTCAGTTTTTCCTCATCCTCATCAACACTGGTTATTACCTGTCATTTTGAGCACAGGAGTCCTCCTGAGAGTGCTCTGGTCAGAGATTTTCTTCTGGATTCTGTAGGGCTGGACACAGAAGAGAGACGAGGTGGCTCCTGAGAGGCGCTGCTCAGTGTTTAAAAGACCCTGGCCCCATGGAGCCAACAGTGGGGCCCAGAGTAGGTGTGGACCGACCTCAGCTATGAATACATGAACCCACTAACCCCCCGCCATGGGCATCCTCACCTTCTGTGCTTGCAAAAACCAACAGGCTACGGGCTCAGACAGGCAGCTGTTAGAGCAGCCAGAGCCCCGGAAAGGCCAGGTTCTGAAGGGGCCGGGCTCCTGGGTAATGACAACAGTGGAAGAGATCTTAAATTTGTGTCTGTTCTGTGCCACATTCCCCTGGGGGGACACATCCATTACTTCATCAATCCACCCAAAAGGCCAAGGAATAGGGATTATGATCCCCTCTCAAAGTCACTCAGCGTGATAGGGATTCTGACTCCTTCCTCATCCCCAGTGTTTCCCAGCCTTTTTTGTTGTGGTGGTGATCTCTCCCCTAAGGAGGCTATTTGGACATTTTTTCTTACTGCTCCCCTCATGAAATTTTTATTTTTATTTTATTTTTTATCCCCTCAGGACATTTTAATACTACAGATACACCATGCATCCATTTATGTATTCTATGTGCATCTGTGCTTTCTACATAAAGAGTAAAATATTTTTGCCCCCCAAGGACCGGTTCTTGCCCCCCATCCCCTACCAGGACGCTAGCGCCCCCTTGAGGATGGCTGTGCTACGCCACAGCAGACTCTGCCCTCCGGGAGCTCATGGCCAGTGGGTGATAAAGCAAGTCATAAACCAACGGGCAAAGTGCCTTGCACCGCAACAAAGAGTAAAAATGGGAGCTGCATTTCTGCTTGAAGGAAGAGCCGGACCTGCCACTGGCCAGCAGGAAATACGGACAAGCTCTCCTTGGAGAAACCTGAGAGCTGCTCAAGGCCAAGGGCATCCTCGTAATTCACCCCCGCAGCCACTGAGCGAGGGCGGTCTCTCAAGTGACTCCCCGGGGAACTGACTTAGCAGAAAGCACAAAGCCCAGGTGGCCGGGGAAGCACGACCCCAGGGGCAGCTCACGCTGGGGTCAGGGGCTGCCGAGGGAGATGGGCCGCCTCTGGTCTGAAGGCGGCAGGATCCAGAGGCCCCTCCCTGCGAAAACCAGGCTGGTGCTGCCCTGCGGGGCTCCTCACCCTCGGGCTCCACAAGCGCTGTAAGCCCGGCAGCAGGGAAAATCCGGTTGATTTTATAGCAATTGTCGCTTCTGCCTCTGTCTCTCTTAAAACGAATTCTATGTCCGTCTGGCCACAGTTTGGTTTTCCTTCAGGACACCGGCTGTGGCCGCCTCTCTCAGCCTCTCTCAATGCGCCGCCGATGTATCTCCGCGGCGAGCAAAGCACCCAGGACTCCTCCACTGTGAAGCATTGTGCAAAAACGAAACGGAATGCATAAATTTGGGGAGCAAGGTTTAAATTGTTTTTCTAGCTCTTTCTCTTTTCTTTCTTTGTTTCTAAAGGTCTGGCTAATAGCAACCATTTATTCACCACACAATATCCCAAGCCCTGTGCCCTTCACATATAGTCTCGTTAATGTATTTGACAACCCTGGGGCTGAGGTGCAGTTGTCGTCCTCAGCTTTACAGATGTGCAACCTGAGGCTGCCAGTAACACCAGGTCATCAGCTGGGGCGTGGGGAGTGGCAGAGAAGGGATTGCAACCCAGGCCTGGCTCTGCAGTCAGCACCATTTTAAAAAGTAATTAATTAATGTACTTTTAATTTTTTAATAGGTAATTCATGCACATTTTACAAATTTTATCAGGTACAGAAAGGTCAATTGTAAATAGGAGATATTCCATGTTGATAGATACACAATAATATACTGCACTGTTATTATTATTATTTTATTAACAGTAAAAAATAATATACTCTTTTACATCTTCCTTCTTTTTCCTTAGCAATTTATATTGGAGATCATTCCATTCCTTGCTTTTTACATGTCTCAGCTCAAATGTCACCAGAGAAGTCTCCCTGAAGCATCCACATAAAATAGCCACCCTCCTTTGTCCTTCTCAATCCTCTTTCTGCTTTATTTTCTTCATAGCATTGATCACAACCTGAAATATTCTGTATTTGTGTTTGTCTATATGTGGAGAGCGCAGTGGATTAGAGGTTCCTCTCTACACCACTGGAATGTAAACTCCATCAAAACAGGGGTTTTACTGTTCTGTTCTCTATTCTCAGCACCTAGAACAGAGCCTGGCACATGGTAAGTGCCCAGTAAATAGCTGTTGAAGGAATGCATGAGAATAAATAGAGCCATCTCATCCTTTAGCCAATATTGTAGGTGAAAATAGTATGTTTAGCTTTCAGATTATGATTCTTAAAGCAAAATTTCTCTGCTCATCTCATGTCCGAGTTTTAAGAGACGTGTTCAGTCCTTCTGGTCCTTTAACCCATCGGCCGCCCACTCTTAGATTTACCCCTCCATCAGCTCATAAAAGTAGGCATCTCTCCAGCACCTGTACTCACTTTACAGACTTGGGCCTCAACTGCTTGCCCTAACCTGCTTCAGGTAAGCATGTTTCTATTCAGCTCACTTTTCATTGGCTTCCTGTTTATGACCTCACCTTGCTTGGTAGGTTGAATTATGTACCCCAGAAAAGGACATGTTCTTAATCTTAATCCATTCCTGTGGGTGTGAACCCATTGTAAATAGGACCTTTTAAAGTTGTTATTTTTAGATAAGGTGTGGCCAACGGAATCAGGATGGGTTTTAATCCTATTTCTGGAAGATTATAGGGAAGGCCACAGGGAGGAAGCCACCAGGGAAGATAGAAGCTGGAAGTCAACAGAACCCGGGAGAGAAAGGAGAAGACACTCCATGTGCATTGCCATGTGACAAAAAAGTCAAGGACCCAAGGACTGCTGGCAGCCAGGCCCAGAATGCCACAGTCTTTTGGGAAAAAACATCATCTTGCTGAAACCTGGATTTTGGACTTATCCTAGTCTCAAAACTGTTAGCCAATAAATTCCTATTGCTTAAGCCAACCCACTGTATGGTATTTGTCTCAGCAGCTGGGAATCTAAGACATTTTGCCTTGGGCATGAAACTCAGCACTGTTTTTTCAGCCCTATCCTTTGGCCGTCACCTGCTTTCTGTAAACATTCCACTTCATCCACCTGGTTTCTGACACGCACTGGTTCATCTTATGGATCAGATTTTTCACCAATTCCTCCTCCTTTGGTCCTATGATTTGAACCCAATCAAGAATGTTTAGGGGTAACTGCTGGCATAAAATAGAAGGTAAAGCTGAAAATTGCCTCAACTTTCTTTTTTATTTTATCTACAAATTCCAGGGTCTTTAACTTGGACTAGGATGCTACCAGCAACGCCAGGGCCTCTCATCTCCAAGTGGAGCTTGTTATCTCCTGAACAGTCAAGAATAGAGGTTCTAAAGGTTTGCTCCATGGATCAATAGTATCAGTATCACCTGGAGGCATGTTAGTTTCCCTCCAGCAAACTGTGTTTGACAACCCCCTCCACGCCAGGTGACTCAAACATTTGACACATGCCAAAGTTTGAGAGCCACTGGCCTAAAAGTTGATCCATGGTGGTATGTGCTATCCAGTGGGGTATCTCCATGGTATGAATTTCCAGATTCACAGGCAACTGACCAGGGTTATCATCTTGCAGAGATATTAAGCAAATAGACCCACTCCAAGTGTCTGTGTCTCTGATCAAGAAGGAATAGAAAAAGCATGGAATTGATAGAGGAATAAAACGGATACACACTTTGGCAGCCCCTACCTGAATTGCTCCTATTCTAGGAAGTCTTTGGACAAGTCCCTTTATCTGAATCTTGTTCACATTTCATCAGAGGGCCTAATGGAAATCATATTACAGGAAGGGATGTGGAGACCTTAAGAGATAAGGAAAGGAGTCTAAAAGGCGAGAGCCTCAGCAATGGAAACTGGGAGTGGATGAGAGCCATCTTCCGAGTACAGAGCGTGTTTATTATGTGAACTTCTTCTGACCCAGCCATCCTGGCAGTGTTGTGTGCTCAGGCAGATAAAAGTTTTGCCCGAGTAAACAAAAAGAGCCCTCTGCACCCAGACCCTTCATAACCCCTCCTGCTCTAAGCTAGGTTGCTGTGTCCACTCCCCTCACCCGGCCTTCCCTGCCCAGCTGACACAAAGGGAGCTCTGTTTCTTTTTCACTTTGAAAGAAAGAACTGGAACTGCTCCAGCCAGGCCAAATAATGATGTTGACGATGATAATACAATAATAGCTAACACGCATTGATTCTTACTCAGTGCTAAGCACTTTACTAAAGTGCTTTAAGGAACTATTTCTTGTAAGACTCACAACAGTCCCATGAGACAGTTGGAGTTACTCTCCTCCTGTGATAGATGAGGAAAATGGGGCTTAGAGGAGTGAAGAAACTTGTCTAAGTCAGCTGGCCAGGGAGGGACGAGAAGCGGGGATTTGAACCAAGGCCCACTGGTTCCAGAGGCCCTGATCTTTGCGATTAATTTGTAGTGCTTCCCAGCAGGGAATTGATTTTTTTAAAGTAGGTTTTTATTACTTTCTTTTAACATAAAAAAATTATTTAAAAGATGTGAAAACTAAAGTTTAGAGATATTTATTAGCTTGTCCAAGGTTATAAATCTAATAGGTAGCAAAACCACAGCTAGAACACAGTTTATTTGATTGTTAATCCAACTCTTTTCCCCACACTACGATGTCCTTTCCGCTGCTTCTTTGTCTGCCATACCTGACCTCAGACAAAGCACCATTTCCTGAGAAGTGCCCTTTCCCACTTGTAGAGTGGACTGAGGCCTTTTGAGCAGCCACATTCAGTAGCATTTAAAAGTCTAGATTCAGGAGTTAAATACACCTCTCCTTGAATTCCTTGCTCTGATTGTGGGCAAATTATCTCTTTTATCCCACATTTTTGTTTAATTTTGGCATAATTTACATACATTAAATTTATTCTTTTTAGTGCACGGTTCCATGAGGTTTAACAAATGTATAACAGTGTCATATAACCACCACAATCAAGAACAGTTCCAGCATCCCCCCAAATGTCCCTGTGCCCCTTGATAGCCAACCCATCCCTCCACCTCAGCCTCTGGCAACCAGAGATCTATTTTCAGTCCCTATAGTTTCACCTTTTCCAAAATGTCATAAATGGAATCATGAAGTAAGTAGTCTTTTGATTCTGGCTTCTTTCATTTAGCTTAAGGTGTTCAAGATTCATCCATGGCTGCTGCACAACGTCAGGCTGCGCCAGGGTGGGGGTCTGCGCTCTCCCGAGCGGCCGCATGCTGGACTTGATTGTGCCGCCGCAAGCCCCCGTTTCCATTGTTTGTGTTTTTTTTCAAAATATGGCAAAGGTTCAGGTGAACAATGTAGTGGTGCTGGATAACCCTTCTCCTTTCTGCAACCTCTTCCAGTTTGAGATCACCTTCGAGTGCATCGAGGACCTGTCTGAAGGCTTGGAATGGGAAATTTTTTATGTGGGCTCTGCAGAAGGTGAAGAAAATGACCAAGTTTTAGATTCTGTTTTGGTGGGTCCCGTTGTATTTCAGGCTGATGCACCTAATCCAGGACTCCAGATGGAGACGCAGCAGGTGTAACAGTTGTGCTAATTACATGCACCTGTCAAGGTCAAGAATTTATTAGAGTTGGCTATTATGTAAATAATGAATATAGTGAGACAGAATTACGGGAAAATCTGCCAGTAAAACCATATTTTTCTAGCTTCAAAGGAATATTTTGGCATTAATCCCAGGGTGACAAGATTCCACATTAATTGGGAAGATAACAGAAAAACTGGAAGATACAGAGAGCAGTAATCCAAATTTATAGTCACTTCTTTCAACGGATGCTTTGCCTTCAGCATCAAAGGGATGTGCTACGTCAGAAAACTCACTAAACTTCATGTTAGAATTCCACATGGACTGCATGTGACCACCTACTATTCCTTTAGTACAAATTAAGCTATAAAAACACAGAACTATTTCCCTGAAATTCTGTAAGTACATAGTCGACACAATGTGAAGAATTTGTTTCAAAAACATCTTGTAGAAAGTTTATAAGAACACCAGTATTTGAGCAAATTGTGGAATATAAATACAACTACTTTTAAGTTAAAAAAAAAAAAAGATTCATCCATGGCATTGTGTGCATATGTAGTTCATTTGTTTTTGTTTGCTGACTGGAAGGACCTTACAGCAGAAACCAGCAGGAGCTGTCTTACTTATCTGGAAGAACCCTGGCAGGCTGTTCAGAGCAGCCAAGACCTATTAAGTCTTAGCTCATTATCTCCAAGATGGAGGTAGTGATAAAGGTGAATAAAACCAGGACTGAATCTCAGAGGCAACAAACACATCCCTTGAGAACTCCCCAGATTATCTGCTAAAAAGGCTAAGGTAGAGTGCCTCCCTCTTACCCTGAAGGGCTAAGAGCCCTTGTGACTCGGGAACTAACTGCGCAAGCTAGAGAACCCTGGGATATTCAGGCCTTGGAAGTTAGGGTCAGAGAAGAACTCAGACCCTGGAATACACACCTCCAAGTCCAGCCTTCCTTCCACTATTTCCGTAGCTTCCAAACCACATCTATGGGAAGGCAAGCATGGCTAGCCCTGGCTATGTTGTTCTGAAGGTTGGTGAAGAAGCTGATAAGGTGGGAGAAGAGCTTTTTGGTGAGGCCTGGTCATGACAGAGTCATGACAGGATCTTTCCAGAATGTGGCCGGAAGAATTAGCTTTCCTGTGACCTCATACCTACTGAATTGGCATCACCAAAGGTGGCACCCAAGAATCTCACCTTTCAGCAAGTTCATATGTGATTTTATTATGGAGCCAGCATTGAAAACTGCTCCAGGGAATAAAACAACACAATGTTCTATCCTCAAGTGGCGGAGAGAATTGGTTAGAATTACATTTCTAGATATTCTTCCTTCATACTCCCTAACCACCTCAATTCTTTGCTTTTCCTGTTTTGGCACTGACTGTATTAAAATTCTCTTGTTCCTTAGTCATCCTCTGCTTCAGACACATATGCAAGAATATATAGAGCCCAAAGATTCACCTGCTAATAAAAAAAAGCAAGACAGCCAGACTTGGGTCTTGTCCCTTCTGTGCTGTGTTCCAAGGGTGATGGCCAGGAATATGGCCGTCTGGGTCTCTTTTGTTCACCAGCCCATGGAAACTTGGCAAATTACATGTATGCTTTGGATATCCAGGGGCTGTTACTCATGGAAACCCTGGATCCATGTGAACACTCTTTCCAACCAGATGGAGTTTCCATTCAGAAAAAGTTTGGCACCAATTTCCTTGGAACAATCGCAGGCTACAGGCAGGACCTGGGAAGGCTCAACGAAATTGGTGGCTGGCACTGTGGGTGAGGGGTTAGCTAACAAAAGTGAGGGTGCTCCTGGCTGACTTCTCCCTGTTCTGCAGGACCTGGTGGCCCTCTGTTTTGAACTCATGGGTCTCAAAGAGGGGTAATCTCCTGTAAGTAAACGTTCTTCCAAGAGGAATGCTTTATTAAAATATAGGCAGCCCCACCCCCCAGTTTGATAATCAATATCAGAAAGTCACTAAACCTAGCTCAGACAGAAAGGAAAATAAATGAGAAGAATACAAAAACATCTCAGGGTCCAAAGGCAGGTGGCACAGCTGGGTCTCAGAAAAACTTGTGAATGACTAGAACTGAGGACCAGAATGACATCTTGAAATGAAACTATTTTCTTTGCATCACATCCTATCAGGTCCATGGACTCTCACCTCTCAGAGCATCTCTCTCTCTCCCTCACTCTTGTTCTAGCTCTAGCTCTAGCTCTCCATGCTGGCCTTTGTCCTTGAGTGGCTGAATGTTGTCTCCAAGTTTAAATCCAAGAAAGAATCCCGTGGGCCAAGCTCTAGTCAGGTATGTGTCCCTGGTCCAATTAAATGAGTGGGAGAGGGAGGTCATGGCTGTCGATACCTCTTGACTATGATGGATGCCCTCTATGGGTGTTTTGAAAAGTGTTAACTTTATTATTTTTATCACCCTCCCTTCCTATAGTTGTTGCTTTCTCTTTATGTTTTCCTCCACCTTACTGTCTTGTCGCTGTTTATTTACCTTTCTGTTTCTTCACTGCCCTGTAAATTCCTTGAGGACAGGGATCCTGCATTCAGCAGGCCACATTCACTCAGCAAATCCTTATTGAGTGCTAACTCTCTGAAGGTCCTGGGCTGGACTCAGAGATGGCTGCAGGGGTAAGCATCCTGTGCAATCTTGTGTGGCTTGCATTCCAGCAGGGAAAGCAGGTACCAAACAGCTGTGTAGATGCGTTAGCTCTGATCCTAACTCTTGATGTTTTTTTTTCAAATCTTATTCAATATAGTCTATGGTGGAAGAGAGAGAATAAAAGAGAAGGAAATGTGTAACAAGCCCTCCCCATGTCTAACTATTCTGAGAGGCTTTAAAAATTGCTGCAAAATAGTCACCTACCAAGACTGAGGGCCTGTATGTTCTGGATATCGAGGTTTTCTTCGAGTACTGTTCCCTCTCTGTGTGGGGTTTAACAAATGGGGTGACAGATAAGCCCCAGCTACTGCCCGGAGCCACTACTCTCCCCTAGTTTCCTTGACCCTTACCACCCACCCCACCCACAGCAAGAAGGCTCCTCATCATTCAGGCAGACAGAATGGCTTTTACGAACAGAAAATGCACCCCCCCCCCACCTAAGTCTAGTAAGAGAGGCCAGTGGGCCTTGGGGAGGTTGGCATTTCTGTCAAGAACAGATCTCAAAAACCTGGACTTGGTTGCAAGAATTTTTTCTTTCTTTTCCTTCCAATTTTATTCACAAAATATTTAAACTATACCGTGAATACCACAAACAATACACCCACAATTGTGATGATTAAACAGATGTTCATATTTGTATACTTTTCCTTTTCATGCTCCTCCATGCTGGTACATTGTCTTTCTTAAAGAAACAAAATATTATAAAGAAAACTAAAGAAGTTCCCCATCTCTCCCCTGACTCCCACTTTATAGGCAGCTCTGCACATTTCTGTATTTTTTACTATATTTATAGCATTCATAAACAATATGTATTGTTTTGTGTTTTTAAAATATGTATAGATGGTATTCTACATGTATCATTTTGGAAATTGCTTTTCCCACTCCACATTGTTTTTGAGATTTATCCATGTCAATGCCCATAAATATTGTTCATATTTATAAAGTTCATATTTATTAAAGTATAACTACTGTACAGTAGTCTATTTTTTTTAATAAACCCCAGTTTATCTATTCTTTTGCTGAGGAACATTGAGAAGTGGTTTCCACATTTTTTCTATTATAAATATTGCTTCAATAAGTATCTTTATACGTATCTCCTTAGGCACATGCTATGAGTTTCTTGAAGGTGGACAGCTACACATGGAATTGCTATGTGTAGCAGAATTATGACTGCTAACTTTCTAGGCCATTTTCAGCAAGTTATGACATCTCTGCTGCTTTCTCAATCAAGAAATAGGAGCCTAGTTTATAAATCCGTAGGCTCCTCATAGAGAAAATGCAAGATCATTTAAAAATGATAATTCCAGAAAGTGTTTCCAATATCCTAAAAGAAAAAACAAATGTCCCTAGTACATACAGGACTTGGACCAGTGACACAATGGAAACTGAAATTTTAGACATCTAAAGATGATTGATCTGGACAGCTCAGCACATTTCATCTGCTTTGTGTGCCCCTAGGCTCCCTCTCCTAAAATGGCTCTTCAGACTGTGACTCTTTCTCCCAGTCAGGCTGGGAACACATCAGGCTGGTGATAGGATGGTGATGAAGCTGAAGAGGGATGGCATTTTTATTTGAAACCTGTAGATTTTGTTGCTTCCTTTTCTTTCTTTCTTTCTTTCTTTCTTTCTTTCTTTCTTTCTTTCTTTCTTTCTTTCTTTCTTTCTTTCCTTCCTTCCTTCCTTCCTTCTTTCTTTCTTTCTTTCTCTCTTTTTCTTTCTTTCTTTCTCTTTCATTCTCTTCCTCCCTCCTCCCCCTCTCTCACTCTCTCTCTCTCTTTGTAGTTTTTCATAATAACAAAACTATTGATATCTTCCTACATTTAGGAAGAAAGAAAACTTAGACCCCATATGAGAAAACACAAAATCCTTCACCTGACACATGGGAAATGCAACCATTTTTTTTCTTCTTCTTTTATTTTTTAAGTTCAAGTTGAAAGTCAAGACCTCTGGACCTCATAACAAAAGACGTAAGGCAAAAGACAAGTCTTATCCAGAATGTTCCCTGTCTTTCAAGCCAGGACCATGGAAGACTGGAAGAGAATGTTTCATTCTGTAAACCTACACCACTACAACTCCTGGCCCGATGTCAAGATGTGCCCACAGGCAGTGTCCTCTAATTCTGCTTTAATTTCTTCCTAGTGGATGGACCAAGGTGGAAGGTGGGCTGTTTGCAGACTAAGCTCCAATTTCCTTGCATGGTCTCAGCCACTCACAGGAAACACACCCAATACCATACAAAATATTAAACCCTGGCCAGTCAGGGGATGCTGTGGGGAAGGGGCTTTTCTTGGAGCTTAGGAGGACTCAGCCCAAGGCCTGGAAGTTGAAGAGAAAGTGGCTGAAGCCACATCTTGGTGATAATGGTAGTTTGGAGAGTTCTTCTATGAAAGGTAGCCACGAAGAATAAAAGAGCACTTGCTATAGAGTCAGCCACACCCAGAGTCTACTTCTAGATCCGCCACTTCCCTTGCTGTCTAGCTCTAAGCTGATCACTTAACCCCTCTGAGTCTCCATGTCCTCGCATATGAAATGGGGTGAGGGCACCTATCTCATAAAGCTGTGTTAAACACAGTGCTTGATACCAGAAGTCCCCAAATACACTTCCTCCCTGACTGCCACTCTGCTGTGGACTCAGGTTATGCAGGTTCCAAGTGGTCACCCACAGCCTCGGGACAGAAATTGCACATCTCACAGTCCCAAGACTGCTCTGACACCTGCCAGTCACCGTTACAGTGGAGGAGTGTGGCACACAAGGGTGAACACTCTGGAGCCAGATTCCTGGGTTCAAATCCCAGCTTAACCATTTACTAGCTATTGGTCTTGGGGAAGTTTCCTCATTTGTAAAATGGAAATAGAAGTAGCAGTACCAACCTCTGAGGGTTGTTTGAGACTTAAATGAGTTCATAACTGTGCCTGGCAGATAGTGAGTGCTTAGTAGTGTGTGCTGGTGGTACAATGATCAGCCCATCCATTTTAGGAACCAAGTGTGTATCATGGTTGAGGTTTGGTGACAAAAGGGTAAGTCAGTTCCTGCACCCCAGGAGCTCCTGTCTGACTGGTGGACAGACAGACCATGGCAAGTCAGGACTGTGATGAGGAAGCACAGGGTGCTAGAGGAGCCTAGAGAAGAGACAGCTATGAGAGTATGGCTGGGGGTCAGGAGGGATTCTGGATCTTGAAAGATGGAGAGGATTTAGCCAGGCCAAGGGGAGGAGGGAGGACTGTCCAGATAGAAACAATACTATGGAGAAAGGAGGTTTGAGAAAACACTTACTTGTCCAAAAAATGTGCAAGTGCCCCTGTTCTAGGCACGGGGGAGAGGGGCGGGAATCAAAGTTCCTGATCCCATTGTGATAATTAACACATATCCCACTCACCTGTGCCTGCATTACGTTTGTCTACCAGGTATGACTACTACTATCCACCTCCATTTTACATCCCGGTTAACTGGGGCACAGATAAATCTGATCATTTGACCAGGTTGGGAAGGTGGTAAAGGCAGAACTGGGATTTAAATCGGTAGTCTGACTGCTGTGTCTTTTCCTACCCACTCTTCTCTGCCACCCTTTGAGGAGCTTGCTGACACTCTCGTGACTCCTCCAGGGAGCTAGCTACAAGTGGGTTTTCTGGGCTGGAGTACAGACGCAACCATGGCTGACAGATTAAGGCTGTCGAGATGGAAGCTGTGAGGGGCCTTGAACGCCAGGCTGAGTTTGAATGTTATCCTGCAGGATCGCATGCTGGGCAGACGATGGCTTGGGGAGGGCAAGAAGACCCCCTCGGTAGGCTGTTGGAAGAATCCAGGCCAGAGAGATGCCCGTGCCCTGGGATCTCGCGGGGGCGGTGGGATGCAGGGAAGGGGCTGGCTTCCTGTAGCGTTTGCGGCGAGGCAGAAGAGGCAGACCGGCGGCGTGGGGGCGAGGTCGCGGGCCAGCCAATGGCGGCGGGCTGGGCCGCGGCCCCTCCCGCGAGGCGGGGGCCGGGCAGGCGGAGCGCGGGGCTGCGGGCTCACTCGGGTACCAGCGCTGCTGCATCCCGGCCGCGCTCCCAGCACCCGCTGTCCGCGCCGCCCGCCAGGCCCTCGCTCGGCTCCGGCTTCGACCCCAGCAGCTCAAAGGTCCCAGCGCGCAGCGCAGCTCAGTCCAGCCGGGTGGGTGAGGGGCGGCGGCGGCGGGGGCCAGGGGGAGGGTGGTTCGGCTCAGTCTAGCCTGGGTGAGTGAGGAGCGGGGCGCTCGACTCGGTCCAGTCACCGAGAGGAGGGGAGACTGAACTGACCTGTCTGAGCACCCCAGATGGGGGCTGGAGTTGGGTTGGATGTGAGGGGAGGGGACCCGGCTCGAACCCGGTACGGAGCGGAGTGAGCGGGGGCTGCTGGCGTAGGGAAGCTGGGCTCTGTTGCTCCGGTGACGGGGCTAGCACTGGGGGAGGGGAGCAGAGCTCATCCCGTGCACGAGGATGGGGCTGTGGCAGGGGGGCTAGAGCTGCGTCGGGGAGGTCCGGGGTAGGTGCCTGGAGGGGGAGCCGGGGGTGAGCAGGGGCTCCGCGTGGCCCGGGTGTGGGGCGGAGCGGCAGGGCTGCAGAGGGGGATGGTCCTATGCCTCTGACCGCCCCCGGGGACCCACAGGCAGCGGCGGCGGTGGGCGCAGAGCGAGATGCGGCGGTTCGGGGCTACCCTGTTGTGTCTGCTGCTGGCGGCGGTGGCACCCACCGCTCCTGCGCCGGCTCCGACGACCTCGGCTCCCGGCAAGCCCGGCCCGGCTCTCAAGTACCCGCAGGACGAGGCCACCCTCAACGAGATGTTCCGGGAGGTGGAAGAGCTGATGGAGGACACGCAGTACAAACTGCGCAGCGCGGTGGAGGAGGTGGGTGCGCCCTGAAGGCACTGGGCTCCGGGAAGTGCAGGTTGAGGGAAGGGAACCTAGGGGGAGACAGTGCGTGGAGCGCAGGCCCCGGGGCTGGCCAGGGACCTCATGCCCTGCGAAGGGGCTCGGAAGGGCGGGCGCTAGAGGAGTGACTGAATGCAGTGCTGGATGATCCCTTCTTCCATCTTGTCCTGCCTTCCTCCCAGAAGGCCTGAATTTGATCCAGTTGGTGGAGAGTTTTGGGCTGGATGCTCCCAAAGGCAGCGGGGGTCACCACCTCCCTACAGACTGCCCACCACCACCCTGCAATTGTCTGAAGCGAGCATGCTGTTCCCCTCTCCCTGTTGCAAGTGGATGCTTGCAAGGCCCCCGGTGTTCCAGGGCTGTGGTTTCCAAAAGAGGCTTAGGAAGCTCCAGGCATCTCCAAGTTCTAGCTTGCTGCTGGGCTTTGGCAAGCTTCTCGAGATACATAAGATGATATAAGGAGACAAAGAGAAAAAAAAGCCCTGAGCTATGCTAGCAGTCTCTTGTCTGGACTGTCTTACATCCTCCAAATTGCACATAGGGATAGAGAAAAGAAATTGAAATCCTAAATCCCAGCAGTGTAAAGGGTCTCAGGAGTAGTAAATGAGAGGAGGAGTGGGTAATGTAAGAGGCAAACCCATTCCCACCCCAAGAGTGCTTTGGAATCAGACCTGGGATTAAGGTGCCTTCTCTGCCACTCACTAGCAGTGTGGCATTGGGCATGCCCCTTGATGTCCTGTACTTGGTTTCCTGTGAGAATTAAAAGCCGTACATGATATAAGTGTAGGCACCTAGCATATACTAGGTGTGCAATATAGAGCAGCTATTAATATCAGATACCAGACACATTGTGTGTTAGTTTCTTGGCTGCTAAAACAAATACCATACAATGGGTTGGCTTAACAACAGGAATTTATTGGCTCACAGTTTCAGAGGCTAGAAGGTGTACTTCCTCCCAGGGTTGGTATCTTCTGGCTGGCTGGTACTCTTTGTTTGGGGTTCCTTGGCTTTTGCATCACACTACAGTGCACATAGAAGCATCTTTCTTTTATTGTCTGGGTTCCATTGACTTCCAGCTTCTTGCTTCTCCCATGATTTCTTTCTTTTGGGTGCAATTACCCTTGCTTATAAGGACTTCAGCCATGTTGGATTAATATGGCTCCTTCAGTCCAGGCACACCTTAACTAATAACATCTTCAAAGGGCCGATTTACAAATGGGTTCATACCCATAGGACCAGGGGGACGTGATTCAGTCCTCAAAACCTTGACAAAAGTGTTTGGCTTTTTCCTTCCATCACCTCCCAGGTTCAAATGCTGGGGATGGCATTCTGTTCTGCCTTTTATGGTGGACACCCAGGTATCACCAGGCTGCTTGGGAGGAGATGCCACTGGCCCAGCCCTCCCAACCCTGGTGTAAGGAGCTGTCCCTGGTGCCTGGGGCAGGTGGGAATGGTCAGTGTTGGGTTTGGCTCTGGCTGCAGCCTGTCTTTGGAGAGAATCCAGTCATCCCAGTGAAGGAGACCAGATGTCAAGGCTGGTGGGTCAGGCTTCTCCCTGTCCCTGCTGCCTCCAACTTGGAAGCCCAATTTGGCTGAGAATGCCTTGAGCTGAGCCTTAAATGCTGGCCTCTGTCTGCTGAGAGAGGTTA
Source organism: Bradypus variegatus (assembly GCA_004027775.1). Lineage (NCBI taxonomy): Eukaryota > Metazoa > Chordata > Mammalia > Pilosa > Bradypodidae > Bradypus > Bradypus variegatus. The sequence continues at coordinate 4,148 of PVKY010001624.1, read as the reverse complement.
CTTTCTCCCTGTACCCCCAACCCTGTGTAGTTTGGGGATATTCCTCTTCTCCCCTCCCCCACAGGAACCAACCCAGTGGAGTTTGCACTGAAGTGGACACTAGATTGGGATGCAGTGTCATGGGCAGCTGTACACTTGACATCCACTAGAAGACCCAGTTTCCATGACCCATGGGCTTTCTGTTTCCTGTGGTAGCAAAAGAATCGTTGCTTGGAACAAGTAAAGGGTGAGGGGTCAGATAGGCCCTAAGTGTGTCTTAATGCCACAGCTTCAAATTAAATTGAACTTGTGATCCCTCTGGTTCTGGGGCAAGTAAGTCATCTGCTTTCCTTGCCTGGGTCCCAGAACTTTCCATCCTGCACACAGAGTCCCGATAAAAATATCTAGGTCAACTTAGTGTTTTTATTCAGTGTGAAAGGTCCATCACTGTTTAGAAAGTTGGCAGTGTGGTCCCCTGACATTGGCTCCTGGACGAGGGACATGAGGAGGTAGCTGGGGTCTTAGTAGTCTCTTCACTGAGCAGAGCAGTTTGGGGCAAGTGGGACCTTAGAGGTGGTGCCTTTTCCGTGGGAGTTATCCACATTGGGCTTCACCAGGACCCTGGCTGCCTGCCTCCAGAGGTGGCTCTGACTGAGCTGTGAAGGTCAGCAGATTGAAGTTTGCTGCCCGAGGAGGTGCTGGCTGCCACATCTAGCTCACTTAGCAGTCATTTCCCAGACAAGTGTCCTCACTAGCTGCAGGGAGAGAGTGAGAGAAGGTAAGCCCCTGTGTGGTGGGGAAACAGGCCATGGGGCCAACCTCCATTCATCCAATCACTTTCTGCCACATACTAGTAGTGGAACCCAGGGTTTGAGGAAGTATCACCTCTTAGGGTTAAGAGGAAAATGAAATGCGAGGATGCAAGTAAAGCAAGTTACCTGACCATTCAAAGTATGGTTAAGTCAAATAGGTGTGATACCCCCCTCATCACTGGTACAAAATAAATAATATTTATTCATATATTAATAGTAATATGAATAAAAACAAAGTACCACCAGTGCCTGATACATAGCAGGTTCTCAACAGACCATGACTATGAATATTAATCTTTTTAAGAGACTGTCAGGAAGCCCATGAAATATCATAAACACAGGATATTTGCTATTTAGTTGTTGTTCAAGGGAAGATAAAGAACCCAAGAAGACCTGGGTCAGATGCATTACTTATTTGCATAGTTGTACCATGAATCTGTTTTCAAGTAACTTCCTGGCATTTGAAATATTCCAGCTGACTCAGATTGTTGATTTCTCTTAGGGGGAAAGACAAAGTAATTCTACTTGCACGATCATCATTGAGGAAAACATACCTTCAACTGGCTTTAATTATTCTGTTACTGATCAGTTTATTTCAAGGATAAAACCACTGTGTTTCTTCAACCTCACTGCCACATCTATAACTGACATAGTTTAGAATGTTCTTATTGCCTCACCTGTTATTAGGAAGACCCTATTACCAAGCCACGATATCTCCATTTTTTTTTCCTGTTTGCCCCTTTAACAGACCCACGGATTCATCCAAGCATAAATGCCGCTTTTAATGGTACCGACATTCCTCCTCTCTGAAACAACTCATATTGCTTCAGGCTTAAGTTTCTCTTGCTGGTGGCAGTAATAGTTGTGGTTGAAATTCCCACAGTGTAAAGAGTAATTTTAGTTCACGATGCCATTGAAGGACTGTTAGCTCATTCTGTTGAAAGAACCACTAGCTGGGTGGTGGTGAGGGGAAGGGTTTTATAAAAAGACTATCTGCTCAGCACAGGGCAAACTCTAGATTTGGTAACTTGTCAGTTATTTGAAAGCCAAACTGGTAGATTCATATTCCAATGGGAATTTTAAAAACATTAAAATATTCCCTTGCCTTCTGGATATATCCTCCCTAGCAACTTTAGTCTCTTACTCTTTTCCAGCTGTCTCTTGTCTACAACAAACATGCCAGGATCTCTTGCCTTTAAAAACCCACCCCCCCTTCTTTTTTTTAAATCCTTTATTTTTGCATGTCCTGTCTCCTATCTTCATTCCATTCCACTTCGTCTTCATTTTCTTAAAATAAACTCTTCAAATATATAATGCCTACTGCCTGCTCTTTCTACTTCTACCAGCTCATTCCCTTCATAAACTCTGGCCAATTAGCTGCTGCTTCTAAAACTCACTTTCTTAAAGTACAATATTATGAAAACCACTAGGTATTACATATTTACTGTGTGGCAGGCACTTTACCAAGCACTTGGATTTCGTGATTCATAATTCTTACATCCACTGAGCAAAGTAGAATCATAATCATATACATTTACAATCCTCATTTTACAAATGAGAATACTGAGGTTCAGAGAGATGTGGTGTTTTGCCCAAGGTCACATGGCCACCTTGTTGGACTCCAGAACGCGGGCACTTCCCCCTGTGCTGCCCTGTGAGGACGCTGGGGGCAACTTCTTGCCTAATCAAGTGGCCATCTCTCAGGCTTGGTTCTCTTGTGTGGAGCCTTTGTCCCCTAGAAGGCTCCTCCCAAGATGTGGCTGTTTACTCCTAGTCCTGATTTTAGCCGGTGCACCTGACTCCTCTCTTTTCCTACACTAGCCTCTATCTTATAATTTCCCAGCTAGTCTTCAGAGCTTACTCTAACTCCCCATTTCCTGGGGCAGAGTTTCAAAGCTGGGAAGAGAGAAGGAAGTTCCTCAGAATCATCTAGAAAGCTCATTGATATCTGGGGTCCCACCCCCAGCAATTCCAATGTGGCAGATTGAAAAGGGATCCAAGAATCTGTATTTTTCAAAAAATTTGGGCATAACTCTGATGTGCCCTCCTGGGTGAGAATAAGGCCAACACCCTCTGCCAGACTTCAGAGTTGCCTCTGTGATCTGCCCACAGAGCCCTCTCTGCTTCATCATCCACCTCTTTACCCTGTGGCCCAGCAAGGTATTTCCACTTTAGTCCTTACAGACTCCTGCAGTACACACTGCTCTTTCCAAGATGCCTCAGCTTTGCTTGTCCTGTCTGGAAGGTCTTCTAGACCCCTCTCTGTCCACATCCCAGCTATCCTTCAAGACCTGCCCATTCATACCTTCTCCTCCTCCTGGAAGCCTTCTTTCTCTCCTCTTTGAACCCCTGTCTTGCTTCTAGAAACCATCAAACAAAGTAGCTCATAATCATCATCAGACTGGTTTGTTTGGGGCTTTCTTATCTCTCCAGTAAAAACATGGGCTCCCTCAGAAGGGCAGAATCATGTATTAGGAAATGCTTATAATTTGGAGTCAAACTGACCTGAGTTCTAAGGCAAGCTTTGTCACTGATTAACAATGTGATGACCTTAGAAAAGAGTCCCTCATTTCCCTGTCTCATTTACTTCATCTGCAAAATGGGGGCAATAACACTTTCCTCAGAGGGTTACTGTAGATATTCAAGGAAGTGTGGAAGTGAGCCATAGCTCAGATTTAGCAGATGTTCCATACATGGGCAAGGGGGGATATTATTATTATTATTATTATTATTATTATTATTTTGAAGCCACCCATTAGCTTTGAACATCTCAGCATCATCTCAGAGTCAAACAGCATTGGACAAGCAGCAGTCACTGACCAAGTCCTTGTCTGATTATTTGACTCTGCCTGTAAACAGGAGCCCCTGGTGGCCAGAGTTCCTGAGGTTTTGTGTCTATCAGACTTTCTTCCCACTTGTGTTCAGTACTTGGGCGATGCCCTGAGACATGGGAATTCTTTTCCCATATCCACCCCATCTCAGCAAATCTGGTTGGGGGAGGCAGGAAAAAAGCAGGGGGTGGGGCATGTAGCACATAAGAAGATAGCGTTCCATAATTTTTTAAAATAGGAAAGGACTTTTTGAGGATGTGTTTTAAGGAATAACAATAGAACAGAGAGCTCCACACTACTCAAGATACTGAAGTGAGAAGCTTCAGGGCTCTGTCCTCCCACAGAAGTTTTGAGCAACCAGCAAGAACTGGCAGAAACATCTTTCTCAAAGCTCCAGAAAACAGTTCAAGGACTGCAGTAACAAGGCAAGGGCTGAATCGAGAAAAAGGCTACTTAAAAGCGATATATCTTGGAGCCCCAGCTGGTGCCTCCCCCAGCCCTCACCATCTTGATACAGAGCCAGCTC
>PVKY010001623.1:0-30461 GCA_004027775.1 Bradypus variegatus | reverse complement strand
TCTCTCTCTCTCTCTCTCTCTCTCTCTCTCTCTCCCCTCTCTATTTTGTCTCATCCCAAACTCCGTTTGTCGCACTTCTTGTCTCTCTCACACACGGAATCTTCCTCAGACTATTTCTCAATGTCTCCAATGTTGTCTTGCCCCTCAAAGGCTATCACATTCTTCTGATTCTCTCTTCTCCCTCCCTTTCTTTAAAGCCCCGATTTCTGTCCTATCTAATTCCTCCTTCTGTGTTCCATTTCTCCCTCTTACTTCTTTGTTCAGTATTATATTTAAAAAAAAAAATAGATGGGCTCTCACTCTGATGGCCATGGGTTAATCCTTGCCCTGGATAAGTTAACATACAATTGAAAGTTTGGGCCTCCATTTTTGCAATGCTACACTTGCAGACATCCCATCCAGGGAACTACTGTACATCTAGACAGGTGTCATCAAGAAAATATATGTGCTACCAACAGGGCTGGCACCCAAATTCTACTTTTATTATCCCCCATATATGACTTCTCCATCCCTTTTTCTATTCCAGGGCCCCAGACAGTAGAGAGGAACTTGTGATTTTGACATGAGAATGCAGAGTGGTAAAATCAGGAGAGAATCTGGGGTGCCTGACTCCTGGCCCAAACCGCCAACCCTTGCCAAAATGCTTTTAGAGCCTCAGCTGCCCTCCTCTCTGCACCTGCAGCTTCTGCCTGCCTCTGTCTCCACCAAACTGGCTCCTGCTAAATCTGAGGCTGAAATCAGATGCCAAGAATCTGCTTCTGACCTCCTCTGTCCAAATATTTGAGAAGTCACCTCACACACCATAGGAGGAAGAAGCAGGAAAGGAGAGAGCAGCAGCCCAGAATTAGCCTGGCTATAAATAGTGGGGGAAGGGAGGGCAGGAAACACACAAGAGCGCTAGACTAGCCTAGTAGATTTAGACATCTAGATCTTCACTAAAGAAGAAGTGAGACCAGATTGCTAGAATGGAGAGTAACATATGGGAGAAAGGGGAAAGGAAGAATGTTAAAGGGGAAGGGGATTGAGAGAATGGAGGAAGCTCAGCATTAAAACAAATAACCCACCAAAGAACTTCTTATGTTTGAGTCAAATGCTTGGGACTTTGTTAAATAAAAACCAATGCTACAAGAAAAATGTTCAACATGATTAGCCATTAGGGAAAAGTGAATCAAAGCCACAGTGAGATACTACCTCACACCCACTAAGATATCTATTATTTTTAAAAATGGAAAATAACATGTGTTGGTGAAGAGGAGAAATTAGAACGCTTGTGCATTGTTGATGAGAATGTTAAATGGTGCAGCCTCTGTGGAAAACAGTTTGGTGCTTCCTCAGAAAGTTGAACATAAAGTTACCAATATGACCCGGCAATCCCACTTCTAGGTGAATACCCAAAAGAGTTGAAAGCAGGGACTCAAACGGATACTTGTACACTAACATTCATAGCAGTGTTATTCACAACAGCCAAAAGGCTGGAAGGAACTCAAGTGTCCATCAACCAATGAATGGATAAAAAAATGTGACATATACGTGCAATGGAATATTATTCAGCTATAAAAAGAAATGATGTTCTGATACATGCTACAATATGGATGAACCTTGAAGACATCATACTGACTGAAATAAACCAGACACAAAAGGACAAATACTGTATGATTTCACTCATATGAAATAACTAGAATATGTAAATTCACAAAGACAGAAAGATTATAAGGTATCAGGGGTGAGGGTGGGTGTGGTAAATAGAGGTTAATGATTAATGGGTACAGAGTTTGTATTTAGCATAATGGAAAAGCTTTGGTAATGGAAGTTGGTGACGGTAGCACAACATTATGAATGTAATTAATACTGCTGAATAGTATACTTGCAAGCAGCTAAAGAGGGAAAATTTCTGTTGTATATATACTACTACAATAAATTTTTCTAAAAATACAATGCTGATAATATATGACAAAGAAATATGAAATGGCAAAACTACAGAGATAAAGAACAGATTAGTGGTTTCCAGGGGACAGAGATGGGGCCAGGCAGTACAATTATAAAGGTGTAGCACAAGAGAGTTCCTTTGTGAGGAGTTTTATATCTTGGTGGTGGTGGTTTTACAAATCTATATATGGGATTAAATTGAATAAAACTGTACATACACACACACACACACACAAATGAATGCATATAAAAAATGGTGAAAACTGAGTAAGGCCTGTAGACTATTAACAGTAGTGTATCAATGTCAACTTCTTGGTTTTAATATTGTGCTACCATTATATAAGATGTTACTATTGGGAGAAGCTGGGTGAAGAGTACATAGGACTTCATTACTATTTTTGCAGCTTCCTCTTAGTCTGTAATTACTTCAAAATAATTTCAAAACTTTTTAAAAATTGATAAATGTCCAGACCCAACAAAGACTTTGGCCCTTATCTGGGAGACAGCTGAGGTTTTCTCCAGCCCCTTCCCAATCTAACAGCCTTCTTCTTCTCATATGAGACCACAATATTTCAGCTCTTCCAGATTATACATTCTCCTGTCTCTGACTTACCAGCATACTCTTCCAGAACACACACTCCAGGGTTAATTTCTCTCTCCACCTCAATTGGCAGCCAAGTCTCAGAGCAAATGTCCCAGGGTCATGCTCTTCTTTTTCAAATATACAATGAAAACTGCCTCACCCCACCCACCTCTCCAGCACTGGAATCCTTCTGCCTGCCTCTGAATTCTAGCTGTAGCCAAAGCTTGAACTGTGGGAGTGGCTCAGAGAGAAAGAACATAAATGTGATTGAGAGGAGGCAGTGAGGAAAAGGTTTGACCACTCTGGTCTTCAAGGATCTAAGAGAAACCCTTGACCCTTGGGGAATGGGACTGCAAGGTAGCACTTCCCACAGAGCCATTTACACTGACTTGAGAGTCACTTTTCGTTGAATACTTGGGTTTTGGCCAACATTTGGAACACCCACCAACAGGCCCCCGTTCTTGAAGCTAAGCCAGATTTCCCAGCATGTAAAGCCTTCTCTACTCACTCTATGTCCACCCAACCCCTAACATCTCAGCAGCTTCCAGCCTAATGTTTGGCTTAAAATGGTCAGTTGGGAGTTTGCTAATTAAAGCTAACTCTGAAAGAGACTTCAAATGAACAGGGAGTAAAATCAGCAGAAGAAAAGAGATGGAGTTGAATTCATTCACTCTAAGGGCAAATAATCTAGCTGGGAAGTTAAGGGGAGAAGTGGGCAGAAAGAAATTTCAAATCCCAAGAGTCATTTTCCGGATATGCATGCAGCTGTGTGCACGTGGGGCTGAGCTTCAGCCACAGCAGTTTAGACAGTGGGCAACAAGAGCCCAGAGAAAAAGCAGATGGATGATGACCCTAGAGAGATCAATAAGGATCCTCCAGATACGGATACCCCACGTATTTTGCCCAGCTTTAGGGCAAAGGAGCAGCCAGTGTGTGAGAGAGGAGGGCAGGGCTGATGTCTGCAGATGCCTGGCAGTCTCTGGACTGACTGTGGAAACGTCAGGCGGTTGTGCCAAGAGGGGTGAGGGTAATACGGAATGGGACTGGCATGCTCTCTGAGTCAGCCTAATCTTAATATTCACAGACTCACCCCAGAAACCTCCAACCCAATCCCTCTTCAGTCCCCACCCTCTGTTTCTCTTCCCTCATGTCACCATTCCCTGGAACCCCTTCTAATCCCAGCCCCTCTCCTCCAGGGCCCCCAGCTCCAGAAGTGAGACAACAGGCACCTTCAACTTTGCCTCTATTTTGCTTGCTCACTGAAGTTGGAAGCTGGCACCAGAGGGGGGCAGGAGAGGACGCACTTGGGCTGTCCTGTGATGCCCTCACTCTTCCTGCTTCTATTGATCAGCCCCTCTCTGGAGTAGAGCCTCTTCCCAAACACTCCTCTGCCAGGATTCCCTTCAGCTGATACCCAAGTTAGAGGAGAACAGTGACAAGATACAGAGAACCCCACCCCCAAAATGCTTCTGGGCCTCCCCTCCTGGGGTCTCTCCAATAGCTCATGCAGGATAGCACAATGGTCACATCCAGGCTCTAGAGTCAGCCAGCCTGAATCTGTATCCCAACTCTACCATTTACCAACTCTATTACTTAACTGTGCCTCAGATTCTTCATCTGCAAATTAGGGAGAATAATAAAAATATTTCACAGGATTTTTCTAGGGATTAAGTAAATGAATCCATGTAAAATGTTTGATCCAGTAAATCTTGGAAAAAGGAGTTATATTACACTTATAAGCAAAGACACATACATACACAGTATTCAAATCTTTTATTTAGAATTTTTCTGTTGGCACTTAGTGTTCTGCTTTATGCCATTAACATTGTATGTGTCTCATCTCACGAATCCTCCGGAGGTCACACATCTCCCAGGGTTTGGGATGATCCTCTGCAAAAAAGCTGAATGACTCATTCCATCAGTAATTCTCAACTCTCACTCAGAAAATTCCAGATGAATATTTTATTCTAACACAAGCTATCAGCACCCATTTCTCCTCTCCCTAGAAGTAGAAGTCAATTTTCAATTATGTCACTGAATCACAAAATGAAAGAATACCGAAACTGGAAAAAATAGCCTTAAATATGATTTAGTCCAGTGATTAGAATCACCTAACAGCTTAAAAAAAAAAAAACTGCCGCCCGAGCTCCCCACCTCAAAGACTATTTAATTGGTCTGAGTCCAAGGCATTTTTCAAAGCTTCCCCATGTGATTCTAATGTTTAGCCAGGGTTGAAAACCACTGATTTGATCCAACCACTTATTTTGCCAAAAATAAAACTAAAATCCAGAGGGGGTGAGTGACTTGCCCAAAGTCACCCAGAATGTTGGTACAAGGTGCACCAACAGAGTGGCAATAGCAAGAATATACTGATGTTTATAATTTTTCTTGTCGGTAGTAATCCCGAAAGCATTTATCTTTAGTTCTGGGAGGCTTTATATAATTTGCATTTTACTTTGGCAGGCGCACTTAGGCGTCCGGTAAGACTGGAATGAGTTCGCATTCCCTGACCACAAAAGGACAGAGATGGAATTGTACATTCACCACACGTAGCCAGCCGAATTAGCAAAGCTCCCTAGGAGGCCGTTTGAAGTGCCTAAAATGCTTTTTTACGATGATCACCCAGAGCTGAGGGACCTCGATGGGGTGGTGAGAAGAAAAGGGACTGGAAAAGAGAAGAAAGCATTTCCTACTAGTGAGAGGGAGCTGAGAAACAACTTCTGAGAAACAGCCAGAGCTGACAGGAGAGAATGGCGAGGGAAAGAAGAGAATTTCAATAAGTTCAGGGAGCTCTGCTCCCCAACAGCCGAACCGGTGATGGACCACCCAGCAACATCAACTCTCCCGGGAGTCTGACTCCCAAGAGAGATATTTAAAAACTGGTCTTGCAATAAGGGTACTAAGAAAACTTCTTTCAACACTCACAAAAATGTGAGCCCCCACTAAAGAAAAGAGCTCAACCGTCCCCCACCCTTCCAACCTTCTACCATCCTCCCCTTTCTCCTGCCGAGTTCTTCACTACCAACCTCCCCACCTCTCAAAAGGAGGGCGGCTCCCGGCCTCACGTGATGCTGCGGTCACGTGATCCGGGCCCCGCGGGAGCCAAGGTGCGGGTTCCAGCTCCCGGAAACAAAGTGGCCTCCGTACCCAGTGCCCAGCCCCTATCCCCATTGACCATGCTGTCCCGACTGCTGAAGGAGCACCAGGCCAAGCAGAATGAACGCAAGGAGCTGCAGGGTGAGTCGAACATCGGGTCTGTAGTTTTCTCTCCGACTGCGGCCTAGCCTCAGCCCCGAGCCTGGATCTCGAGTGGCGGCCTAGAGCCAGGGAAGGACATAGATTAGCGGGCCTGAGGGAGAGGGAAGTAGAGGATGGTTTTCTGGAAATTCTGTTCCCCTGACAACGGGCTCTGGACCCTTTGCCAACACTCCTGCCCCCTCGGCAACGCCCCCCTCCTCCCCAGCTTCGCTGCATCCTAGCCCCGCCCCCTTCTCGTGAAACTCGGTGCCTATTGGTCCAGGGAGCTTCTCATCCTGGAAGTGGGAACGGACGCCCCTGCGGAGAGGAGTGTGTGGGGATCAGACAGAAAATGGGGTTCTTAGAGGGCAGAAACCATCGAAATGGGGGTGCGGCGCTTGTTTCCTGAATTCTGGTTGGGAATCCCGGAGTTACCAATCCTTCTGCCAACACTGTGGAAAAAGAGTACCTAGGAGTCAGAAGTCCTGGGCGCTGCCGCTGACTCGTTGGCGTTCCTGGCAGAGCCCCTTCCGCTCTCAGGGTGCCTGTTTCCTCATATCTAAAATGAAAAGACTTGCTTTGTGTTTTGCCAGGCCCTTTTTAGCCCTGACATTCTGAAATTATTTGAGATGTTTCGGCAACTAGCAGAATAGTAATGAATGGGTGGGGAACCTTTAGCACCACCCCTCAAAAAATCAACTCGTCACTTCAATTCCTCAGAGAAGAGAAGGCGAGAGGCTATCACTGCAGCGACCTGCCTGACAGAAGCTTTGGTGGATCACCTCAATGTGGGGTATGAACCTCTTTCCATCTACACCAGATCACCAAGTTTAGGCACCTCACACTGCTCTGGAGGGGGTGTGATGTTCCACTCATTCCCCTCCCCTAGTTAACTTTATGGAGAGAGGCTTGAGTCAGCTCTGACCCTAGCATTGGATAGGGTTGGAACAACGGCAATGGTTAGCGAAGCAGCCAGATTTACCCCTCCCCACATGAACTTCCCTGGTGCTTACAACTTGAGGCCATCTGCCCTCTTCCCTGGACCCCTCCAATCCAGCTGTCACTTCAGTGGGAGGGAGAGCATCCTCCTTCACCACAGCTTACCACCCCTCTCCTCCACCTCCCACTCTCTGGCAGGCCTGGGGAGCAGCTGGCAGGAAAGAGATGGCACAGCTGGTGAGGGTGAGGGCAGGACTCATGCCAAGAGCTAGAGCAGAGCCAAGCTGTCTCTTCACTTCCTTCTGGGTCTCCAGGGGCCACCCCCTGCACCAGCCCTAAATAAGAACAAAGACTTGAGAAGGAGCAAAGAATATTGTCTCTTGACCCTGAGTGACCCTGAAGAGAACAGAAATGATGATTTGATAGTTCATCTGTTGGAAGAAAGGAGGCAGTATGATGCCTTCCCCCCCAGGGCAAGGAGAACAGTTTGGTTGTGATTCCATAGTTGAGTCACCCAATTGAGCTATGCAGGGGTTGGCATCATCTTCATTACTCATCTTAGGAAGAGATTAGGAGAGAAGAAAGCTGTGGTTGGGGCCTCCCCTCCAGACCTCTCCCTTCATTCAGTGTGAATAAGAGAAAACGGGGAGTCAATATGGAAAACTGGGATTTCAGGGACTTCTAGGGGAATCTGTTGAGGCATTATTACTGTTTCAGCTCTCCTACTGTGGCCCAGCTATTTCCCAAAGAGAAGGGACAGGGTCTGCCCCCTTTCTTCCCTCCCACACTGATGCTTCCTGGGCTCTGCAGTGCCCACCACTTGTGAGGCTGGCCCAGGCTTCTCCCTCTTTTCCTCTCCCTTCACTAAGGGCCACCCCACTTTCAGCTCAGAGGGCAGCTAAGCCAAAGCTGGATTAGAAAGGGTTTTGTATTGCTGCCCACGGTTCTTTTCATTCCCAGGAAAAGAAAACAAAGGCTCACTCTATCTTAGCCCCTGTCAGGTGTCTTGCCCACTCTCTCAACCCCCCACCCCCCACTGCTTGCCCCCCTCCAGCCCCCACAGATTCCAGTGGAGGGGGTGGACACTGCATGTGGAGTCTCCTGGCTGACCTAGAGCTTTGGGGAGGGGAATAAAAGATTCATCAGCCAGAAAGGGGGAAAGGTTATTGCAGGGGGGGCATGGCACAGGGTTGGGAACACCATTCCTGTGGCAGCCACCACTTGATTGAAGAGAAAACACTGTGGAGCCTAAACAGACGGGAGGGAGTATATGTGTGTTCGTTCATCTGTGTGGGTAAAAGGAAAAGGATTGAGAAAGAGAGCCAAGAAGAAGTCCCTGGGATACCATCTCCTGACCCAGGGTTTCTGAGGAGGGGGTTTCTCTCCCATCCCACCCCAGATTCAGGGAGGGGCCCAATTACCCTTTCTAAGTAGGTCAAATCCCTGGGCTTCCAATTGCTGCCAGATGTGTCCCTGCTGCTAGATTTCCCCAGCTTCCCAACTATCCCTTCTCCCTCCCAACTTCTTCTTCGAGGTTATCCCCCTAGGTTAACCCTCCCTACCCCACCCAGCTGCAGGAACTCTTTTGGGGGGAAGGGGATGGTATGTTTCTAGTCAGGTCCCAGCTCAGGTCTCCTGGGAACCCTGGGAATAGGAGGAAGAAGCTGGGTTCATTTGCGTGTGCTGGTAGTCATTTGCATCACATCCAAAAAAGGCCAAAATCCGGAAGATTTTCCCAGTCCTGACTCCTGGCTGACCTCCCAATCCTGCAGTGGGATATTAGTCCTGGAGAACATCTCCCACAAGCTGGGTGGGTTGACCTCCTTCCCCTCCCTCCTCCAACCTCTAGTGTGGCCCAGGCCTACATGAACCAGAGGAAGCTAGACCACGAGGTGAAGACTCTCCAGGTCCAGGCTGCCCAGTTTGCCAAGCAGACCGGCCAATGGATCGGGATGGTGGAGAACTTCAACCAGGCACTCAAGGTGGGCCACACTCCCTACCTCACCACCACCTTCCCATCCTAGGCTCCCATTGGCTACCTCCATTCAGGTCATCTCAGGCCTAGTGTTAAGGAGGAAGGGGGAATGGTCCTGGAAATCCTATCTATGGCCCCAGCATCAGAGAAGCAAGAAGAGGTAAAAGCAGTTGGTGGGTCCAAGCAAAGCCCTTTCCAGGAGGTGGATGGAAAGTGCCCCCAGACTGGGAGCCACGCTCTACCTACCCTGATTCCTGGGCTCCTGCCCCCTCTCCCCCTTCCCCAGGAAATCGGGGATGTGGAGAACTGGGCTCGGAGCATTGAGCTGGACATGCGCACAATTGCCACCGCACTGGAATACGTCTACAAAGGGCAGCTGCAGTCTGCTCCATCCTAGCCTCACTCCCCTTCCCCTCTGCCCCACCCCTCCTACCTCCCCCGTGGAGGCTGGAGGGAGGCTGACAGGACCATGAATAAAACACAAGCTTCTATTTCTATGTGATGTGTTTCAAGGTGCTTCTAGCTCAGCATGGAGGGCAGGGGTGCAGAACCTATTTCAAAGGTTGTTTTCCTGACGAGACAGGTACCTTTTGGGTAGAAGGTGGAATTAGCTTCCCCTTACTGTCCCTACTCTATTATTCTTCCCCTTCTCCTTGGGCCTGGAATCTGATGCAGATGGCTGTCATGTAAGTGAAAGTTGGAGGTTTCTTTCCTGCACCTCCCAGAAATAGGTCCTAGTGGTTCCCATTCCAAGCCTCTCCAATTCAGGACTTAAGTTTCCTGCAGTGGAGAAATGAGACAGGGAACAAGCCAGGTCCCGAGTTCTGGCACCTTGCCCCTCCATGTGCTCATGACCTGTCCTAGGCCAGTGCTAAGCAGTGTCATGAGTCTGGACCAAGTGGGAGATTAACTCCCGGGCATGGGGGCACTTTGGGGCTGGGAAGGGAGAGGAATGACAAGTCCAAGTCCACCAGCAGAGAGGGGCAGCTGCTATCCGTGACAGCTCCCTCCTCCTGGGAGACCATGACATAAGTGGTTGAGAACACAGGCCTAGAAAGACAGCCAGGACAGGGGCTTGGGCAAGCCTGGGCTGTGCCAAGCACCTGCTTCAGCCAGCCAGGCTCCTCCTCCTCAGCCCCTACCCCCACCCCATATTTAACACTCCTGGCGCTTGAGTACATTCCCTCTGGACTTTGGCCTTGGCTGTGGCTTAGTGTGAGAGCCTGGAAAGACTGGAAGCAAAGTTTCTCAAAGCAAAAGAAGCTGTAGACATTGTGATATCCAACAGCTTCCCCCAAAGGAGGTAAGCAGGCTACTGGGAGCTGGGGGGTACTGTGAGAAAACTAACAAGATATTATATGTATTAACCTCAAAGATACCACATTGCATGAAATAAACCAGACACAAAAGGATAAATATTGTATGATGTCACTCATATGAAGTAACTAGACTGCTAATTCATAGAGACAGAAAGTAGATTACAGGTTACCAGGAGTTGGGGAGAAAGGGCAATGGGGAGTTTTTTGCTTAATGAGTGGCAGTTCCTCTTTGGGGTGATGGAAGTTTTGGTAATAGATGGTGGTGATGGTAACACAACATTGTGAATGTAATTCATGCCACTGAATTGTATGCTTGAAGGTGGTTAAAATGGCAAATGTTATATTGTATATGTTTTACCACAATTACAAAAAAAAGATAATACATGTATTGATAACTCAAAGCTTTAAACTTTTAAAGTGCTTCCTCATACATTATCCCCCTTGATTCTCCACTACTATGAGGTGGGCATGGTGGGTGTGAGCCCACTTGGTAGATGAGAAAACAGGTTCAGAGATGGTGAGATGCTTCAGCATCACACAAGTGTGGGCCACTGGGACTAAAATGCAGGGTTATTGGCCCTGTACCTGGATCCAACAGTAAGGCCCAGGTTTCATTTAGATGGTCCATGGCTTAATATGAGGGGTTGAGTGATGGCAACGAAAGGTCCCTCTGCTTACATGCAGCTTGTCTGCACACAGGACCCTGCTCAACTGGTTTTAGTTCTTAGCTACAAATTCAGGCTCTGCCTACATCTTTGCTCCCCCACCCTGAAATAATTTCTCAGTCTGCTCAGACCAGGACTTCTAGCTAGGTTAGATACTAGGTCAAGGGCTTGAGAATCAGAGTAAACCAAGTTTTCCTGTCCAGCCTAGGCTGCCACCCATAGGTCACTTGGGCTCTGGCCATGTGGCTGCCTCTGCTGCTGGGCACCTTGCTCTGGGCAGTACTGTGGTTGCTCCGGGACCGTCAGAGCCTGCCTGCCAGCGATGCCTTTGTCTTCATCACCGGCTGTGACTCAGGCTTCGGGCGCCTTCTGGCACTGCGACTGGACCAGAAGGGCTTCCGTGTCCTGGCCAGCTGCCTGACCCCTTCAGGAGCTGAGGACCTACAGCAGGTGGCCTCCTCCCGTCTCCACACCACCCTGCTGGATGTCACTGACCCCCATAGTATCCAGCGGGCAGCCAAATGGGTGGAGACACATGTTGGGGGAGCAGGTGAGTATGGCTGGGGCCAACAGGAACATGGCATGAGGTGTCCCTGGTCCCTTCAGTGACCTGAGGAGGGCCACTTGCAGGAGCTATGGAAGCTGACTTGGGGAAGAATAGTTCTCTGATCCTCCAAGATGGGGCTGTTGGAGCATTTCACCTTGCCCCAGTGTCTATTTCATCTCTTCACAGGGCTCTTTGGTCTGGTGAACAATGCTGGTGTGGCTGGGATCATCGGGCCCACACCATGGCTGACACAGGATGATTTCCATCGGGTGCTGAGGGTGAACACGTTGGGTCCTATTGGAGTCACCCTTGCCCTGCTGCCTCTGCTGCAACAGGCCCGGGGCCGGGTGGTCAACATTACCAGCGTCCTGGGTCGCCTGGCAGCCAGTGGCGGTGGCTATTGTGTCTCCAAGTTTGGCCTAGAGGCCTTCTCTGACAGCCTGAGGTGAGAGGTCTGGGGCTCTGGCTCCAAGCCAAGGGCAGCCCACTCAGCAAACCAGTGAGCGTCTGCTCGGGGTGGGCTAGCAGAGATGATTAAGACACAGCATAGTATGTTACTTAAAGAGGAGACAGTTTAGGGCTAGACCTCATGGGTTCAAATCCCAGCTTTCTCTCATGGGAGCATTGTGACCTTAGGCAGGCCATTTCTCTTTACCTGTTTTCCTCATCTGTAAAATGAAAATGAGAATGAGCAGACCTGCCTCATGGAAGTTGTGAACAGTACATTACCTGGCACATAGTAAATGCTCAAAAAAGCCTACTATTATTATTAAGACTGGGGAGATATACCATCAATAACTATTACTTATGTTAAGCTAGTAGCTTCATATAATATTTTCTCATTCTTGACCAACTCCATATGGGTAGATATTAATAACCTTATGATAAGGTAACTTATCCAAGACCACACAACTAGTGAGTGAAAGTGCTGGGACTTATGCCCAGGTCTCCTTGCCTAAAGGGCTTGGTCATTTTGTTCTCCCTCTTTCCCCCATCTTTAAAAAATGTTCACCATTCCATGGGACACAAAGGAGACTTGCTGAGTCCTGCCTATGGGAGTCAGGGAAGGGGCCTCAGAGAAAAGGAGGAGAGCCTGAATTTTGAGAAGCACACAAGTCCCTGAAGCTAAGCCCACCTTCCTAAGGAAGTCTGTGTTCATCACCATCACTTAGCAAAGAATTTCAATGTCTAATTTTGTCCCTGTCCCTCAGTCTTTACTTTTTCAGTTGGCATCAGGGAACACATTTTATACTTGGATTTCTCCATCTGTGCCAAGGGGTAGAAGGTATCCCTACTTTCTCCATCAGATTATCCCCCAGCAAATACCACAATCTATACCTTTCGTATCTAGCACCCAGGACTCAACCATATGAGGGGAGCTAGGGAATGGAGTACCTTTAGAACAGGAGTTGGTAAACTACGGCAGCCACCAATGGTTTTACAGTCCACAAGCAAAGAATGTTTTGTGCATTTTTAAAAGATATGTTGTAAATAGTTATATAAGGACCCACATAATATGCTCAATTTTGTTTCTTCGCCTGCAATACCTAACATATTTATTATCTGGCTGTTTAAGAAAAACTTATAGAAGACAATAGCTCATATAAGACAATATAAAGGAAAACAAGCTACAATAACTCCCTCCATCCACATGCCCCTAGTTCCAGGGCATCAGGGACCTCCTCACTGGCAGGACCCCTGAACCTAGTCCATGATAACTTTCCCATCTTTGCTCCCCCACTCGTGTCCCATTGGTCACCTCCCCACAGGGCAATAACCTAGAGCTCTCCCCTGCCCCCCAACCAGGAGAGATGTGACTCCTTTTGGGATACAAGTCTCCATTGTAGAGCCTGGCTTCTTCCGAACTCCTGTGACCAGCTTGGAGGGTTTGGAGGATGCCCTGCAGGCTTGCTGGACACGGCTACCTCCTGCAACACGGGCCTGCTATGGGGAGGCCTTCCTCACCAAGTGTGAGTAACTGGGCCCATATAGGGGCACATAAGGGGAAATGAGAAAGCCAGGAAAGCTGATCCCACTCTGGCCTACTGGGAGGAAATGGACAGAGCAGCCAGGGAGGGGGTGAAGGTGAGTGGGCTGCCACAAGAGAGCACTAGCCCTTGTGGAACCTGCCCAGTCCCCCAGCTCAGGAGGGGGACTGAGGCTCCCTCTCACCTCCTGCTAAACAAGCCCCAGGACCCAGAAGATGGGGTCTGAGATGGGCTGGAGTGGAGGAGGAACACTGATTTCAAACTCCCTCTTGGCTACAGACCTGCAAGTACAAAAGCGCATCATGAACCTTATCTGTGACCCGGACCTGACCAAGGTGAGCAGGTGCCTGGAGCACGCCCTGACCGCTCGTCACCCCCGTACCCGCTACAGCCCAGGCTGGGATGCTAAGCTCCTCTGGCTGCCGGCTTCCTACCTGCCAGCCAGCCTGGTGGATGCTGTGCTCACCTGGGTCCTTCCCAAGCCTGCCCAGGCAGTCTCCTAAATGTAGCCTTTCAGCAAGAGATTATTCTCCAAGGGCAAGGACTAAGTCTGTTTTATTTCTGCCCCCATCCTGGTACTGCCTGGTGCCTGACATAAAGTAGGCAGTCCATAAATGTGTATTGCTTAAAAAAAAACATAGGTGGGCAGAAATGAAGATGTCCAATGGGAGGCTCACCCCATTTAACTGCTAACTACCCTAGGCTGACTTGTTGCCTAGGGTCTCTGGCCTGTTCAGTGTCTGCAAAACATCTATACCCGCTGGGGGGGCGTGAGGGGACTGCCTCGCAACTATAGGTAATCTCCTGAGTGGCCACAAGAGGGCACTTCATAAGGTGTCCTTCATTTCCTAGATAGAGTAAGGTGGAGGTTCAAGTGTTTCGAGCGGGAATGGCCTTTATCTCTTTTTCTCCTGGTCTAGGGGAAAGAGGGAGTGTTAAAGAGGGTGTCAGGGCCAGGCTGGATAGTTTTCATGAAGAAAAGGCAATACCCACCTAAGTTCTCTCACTACCACAGTCTAAGGAAGGTGGACACTGGCCACAAGACAATTTATCATCACCCTGAAGTCGAGTCCCCTTGAGGACTGGTGGGATTAGGAACTGTTGGGCCCTTAGAGGTGAGCAGAGGCCAGGGAGATGTCCAACGCAGATGTGAACTGGACTATCCCAAGTAGGACCTTTTTGGGGAATCCTTTTGACTTATACAGGAGATGGCTTCAGGAACGTTTCAGCATTAACCTGGTGACCAGCCTAGGTGGACAGGGAGGGCACTGGGCCATATCCTACCCAGATCCCCCTTCTTCCACTGCCAGCCAAGGCAGTGTCTTCAGCAAGCATCCTCTTTCCCCAAACACCCCCAAAATAGGCCTGCCTTTTCCGAGGGATGCAAAGAGAACACAGTCCCAGAGGACAGAGAACATGGATGAGAGGAGGGAAGAGACAAAGTATCATTCTTTAAGACATACTAAGACTGTCTCTTTTTGGTCTGAAAAAATAATCCGTTTAATTGAAAAACCTGGCATATACTATTCCACTCTCCTAGATGAGGGGGCTGAGACCAGACCCCCTACATCACCTCATAGCCCCTTCTGATACTCTTCACGAGGCAGCAGGCAAGGACAATTCCCAGGACCTGGAAGGAAAGATGGAGAGGTGATGTGGAGAGGGGCAGGAGAGGAGGCAGAAGGGCAGTGGACCCCAGAACTACACAAGGGACACCAAACCCTCCTAGGACTCCCTGCCCCAGGCCAGTACGTCCTGTTCAGCCCTCTCCTCCCCACTGTTGCTACCCTCAGAGGCCCTGGACTGAGTCCCGGCCCCTGCTCAAAGCACCTCTCACCTCCACAAAGGCAATGCCCAAGGCTGCTGCAGCCACCACTAACACATTGCTCCTCAGCCAGCTTCCGATAAGCTGCACACAGCCCTGAGGGGTGGGAGGTACATAAGGCAAAATACTATCAGAAACTTTCCACCCACCTTCCCTGGTCCATCTGTCTCTTTCTCACTCTCTGTCCCTTTCACCCCACCCCTAGCATTCCAAGATCCCTTCCTGTCCCTGATATCCAACTTCCCAGAGCCCGAACCCTCTCTACCTCCAATCCCTGGTCTCCCTTGCCTCTTGAAACATTTCCCAGGTCTCCCCAGTCTCTTACTATCTTGGCTGCCTCCTTACCTTGGTATGGATATTTTCTGGCTTGAAATTAATCCCACAGCCCTGAGTGACATTGATACAGCAGGAGTCAGGGACTCTGCCCTTGGGTTCCAGAGGGATGGCATTCCAGTCTGAATAGTTGTTCGCACCACAGCACTTAAACTGCACAAAGTGGGAGAGAGGTGTGAGATGGTTGTCAAGCGAACCTCTACCTTCAGTGTGGAGATGAGATTCCTCTCCTCCCACAACCCCTTCTCCCAGCAACTCCACTCACATTTTCCTGCATTTGGTCCAGGAGTGAAGCCGTCTGGTTGTTTTTTGGATAATTCTCCATTTGTTGCCGGAAGTCCTTGTTAAACTTTGACAGCACCTGGGAGTGAAGAGGAGGGCTGCTGAGATCAGAAATCAGGACACCTGGGTGCCAGAGCAGCCAGGGCTCTGAAACAAGGCCTTTTCCTGATTCCTTGCTTACCTTGTCTCTAAACACATAGCCAGCAATGGCTGCAGCCACCTCCACCAGCATGATCAGGGACAGGAAGATGGCAAACTGCAGATTCAAGGGACAAGAGTCAAGTTTGGAGTCTATGGGTGAGGGGGTCTGCTCTGGCCCAGCCACTGCCTGGAACACTCACATAGGTCTTCTTCATTGCATGCACCCTTTTCCGTTCCCACCACGGAAATGTCCTTCCTCCGGCCCAGGCACCCACGCTGGCCCCACACCCCACTCACCGTGATCATAAGACAGTAGTTCTCCTTGCAGACCCCACAGCAGCCCACGAAGGCCACCAGGAAGAGGAAGACTCCTAGGGCAATGATGACTATGGACAGCAGGGGGCCAGTGGAGTTCTCCTGAGTCATGATCTGCCTCAGGAAGATCTGGGCCCCCACACCCACAGCGATCAGCCCCACTGCACAGGCCTGGGAGAAAAGCAGGTCAGGGGTAAGCCAGATCCACACCCCGGCAGCCCTCCATGGTTGACGGCAGGGGTGCACCCAGGACACAGATTTGATCCTATCCTGAAGAGGGAGATTCTCACACCTCTGGGGAAACTTTTGACTATGTGGGAGGGGGTAACCCATCCTTGCCCTTCAGTGAAGGCTAGGGAATTTATTCCAGGCACTCAGGGAGAAGGGAGTCAGGATCCATGCTTCCCTTCGGGCTGCTCTTTAACCACAGGAATTTGCACAAAGCAAAAGGAGAAGTTCTCAGAAAGCCATGACCCCAGGGCATACTCCTGACCCAGAGCGGGTGTTTCCTGGGTGTTTCTGATGAGCCTCCAGGCTCAGCCCTCTAACAGAACTTGCCCTTCACTGTTCTCCAGTGCCCACCCCACACCCATCAGCTGTGGCCATGGTTCCTCCCTAGGCCAGGGAGGGGGTAAAAAGGAGAAAAAGGGACAAGAGTGTAGTGCTCCCTCCCTGGACAGTAGCCTCACAAGCCAGGAGCCCAGGGCAGGAGTAAGACAAGATGAGCAGAGCCCTCCCCTACGCCAAAGCAGCTAAGATGACTGAAGGAGGATAAGAGGATGGAGAGGAATGAGAGATGAAGGGGAAGAAAGGGTGGAGGAGGGGGGGAAGCTGAGGGAAGTCCCATATCGATAGCATCAGGCGGTTGGTTGGCTGGTTGCCCCATGGCCCCATATCACAAGTGGTTGGGTCACAGGCAGGAAGAGCCAGAAGGGGTCAGGCGTAGGGTGCTAGGCACCCAGTCTGGTCATTTTCCGTCCAAACAAGCCTCAGGGGTCCCTGTGGCTGTAAGAAGGGGGCGGGGGAGCTGGAGGGAAACAGGGAGGCGCTGTCTCTGGCCGGTTCCCCAGGCTTTCCACATCTGGTCTCCAGCTGCCCCCATTCTTGGGTCCCTCGCCCCTCCCCACTCCGGAGCCAGGTCTCCCCGCAGCCTGTCATCGCCCCCACACCGCCCCTCCTCCCCCCACCTTCCACTCACGCAAAAGGCCACCAGAAGAACGTAGAGCAAGAACTTGACACATTTCATTCCGCCGTCCACCGCCATGGCTGCCAGGGCAGAGGGGAGGGCTGGGGAATTAGAACGCACCGAGGGGGGAGCCTCGGTTTCCGGGCTCTGGGCCCGCCCTGGAGGCCTTCCCTGCCTGGCCTCGATCCCAGGCCCCTCCCACCCGGAAACCCGCGGTCAGATCCACGTCTCCAGGCCCCTCTCCTCCCAGGTACAAAAGGGGTGGGCGCGACGGCCGCGAAGCCGGGACCCCGTCCCGCCGCCTCCCGGGCCGGGGGCAGATCCGAGGGCGCTGCCAGGGGCTCACGCCTGACGCCGACCCTCGGCCCGCCGGCCCCTAGGCGTTAAACACCCCATCCCCGCCAACCAGCCCCGGCCCAAGCCCGCCTCCCAGGACACTTTCCCCTGGGTTCTAACCACCACCACTCCCAAAAACAGTTCGGCTGGCGCCCCTCCTTCCCCCCTCGCCCCAGCCTCTGGAACTTTAAAGCAAAGTTGCTCGAGGGCAGCGGAAGCGGCCGCACTGCACGGGACAGACGTTCGGCGGCGCGCCCCGGGAGGAAGGGGCTGCCGGTGGCCTCCCCACGCCCCACTCCGAAGTCGGCCGAGGGCCCCGTGGCCTCACCTGGGCTCCCCAAGGCCGTGCGCTCCTCTCGCGCCGCTGCTCAAGGGCTCTCTAGCTGCCGCCCGGGCTCCAGCCACGCCCGCCGCCGCCGCGGCCCCGCCCCGGACAGCCCTTTCCCCACCGCCGCCCCCCCCCGCGGTGGCCGCCGGCCTCCCTCATGTGACGCGGGAACAGCTGCGGCCTGAGTCACCCGGGCCTGCGAGGGGAGGGCCGAGCCCCTAGCCCGGTTCGGAGCCACGTAGCCCCCACTCACAAAACAGCAGCCGCTTCTGGCGAGGGAGGGCATCAAGGGCAGGACCTCAGGGCGCCCGGGACCCGTCAGGCACCCTCAACCCGGTGCCAACTCCGGGTAGGAGAGCGGGACCCAACGTCCCCTGGTTCTCTTGTTCCGAGATGCGGGGGAGGAGCCGGGGAGCGCCGAAGGAGGGACCGGCGGCCCAGTTATCCTCTGAACATCCAGGCTGCAGAGTAACCGCTGGCAATAGCTGTGTATACTTGTTACTGTAATGGTTATTTTAGCATACTTCTACTCCTTTACATACCATAGTTTATAGTTGTTATTGTAACGGTTACTTTCCCCGCCTTTACATGACACTGCAGTTGTTTCTACTTGTGATCGTAATGGTTACTTCAGCTCAGTTACTTGTTACTGTAGTGGTAACAACTCATCTCCCCTGGCTTGAATCCATAAAAACCCTAAACAAATTTGAGATTTTTCTTACTCTGGTCTCTTTCTTGGGGGCCATGAAATGAGGCACTTTCTCTCTCTGAAGCACTGTGTCTCTATATTGATTTCAGTGACCATCTGGCAGTGAAACTGCGGTTTTCAGCCTCAAGCTCAGGCACAGACAAGGACTGCAGCAGGCCTCCATCTTTAACCCAGAGCCCACACCCCTGCTCCGATTCCAACTCTGTTCAAGCCCCCACCCATCCCCTGCTCTGCAGAAGGAGATGTGGGCTGCCCGGAATCAGGTGGGGCCAGGTAAACACTTCCAGAAAGCCCCTGGCCTTGCTTCCTGGAAGTCTCCCAACAGTCTAAGAGTTCCTGATCCCCCTCTCCGTTAGAGCAGCCTCTCCATTTTCCAGGGCCCTGGGCAGTAGGCTGAGAAGGGAGTGGGGTGGGGGAGAGGCCTTCTCCAGGGCCACCCCACCCTAGCAGACAACACTTCTCATCCCAGAAGGCAAAGCCAGGTGAGGGCTGGCAAGGGCGGTGGTGAGCTGAAGCTGCCTTCTCCCTTCTGTGGTACCCAGAAGGAGCAAGTGGAAACAGGCAGAGAAGTGGACCAGCCTTCAGACCCCCATTTCCCCAGCCTGGGCCCCACCCCTTAGGTTTTTATGGTCTTGCCTCAAGAACCACTTCCTGAGTCTTGGAGTGTGTGTGTGTGTGTGTGTGTGTGTGTGTGTACACAAAGGAGGAAAAAATAATCTATGAGCAAAAGGAAGGAGAACTGGTCTGGGCCGAGAACCAGTTTCCAGGATCACAGTCCTTCTTTCAGGACACACCAAGCCCATTTTGGACCTTACCCCCTGTTATAATAGCAGGCAGGCTGTGGAGGATGCTGAAGAAAGGAATATTCATCAGTGTCTTTACTGCACTGCCACTCGATGCCAGGCACGTGCTGCACACCAGGGGCAGCATGAGGGAGAAGACAGGAGTCCTGCCCTCAGGCAGGGCCGAGCCATTGCTGTGAACAGGGGCAGAGACTTCCAAGGGCAGCTGGACAAGCTCAGAGGGAGGGACGGGGGGGGGGCCTCCACTGAATGAAGAAGAACAGGTTTCACAGAGGGGGTGGTATTCTCTGAGTTGACCTTGGAAAAGAAGGACATAAGCTTTCTATGTCAGGGTAAAGAAGGGATAGTCTAACAAGTAGCTGGCAGGCTGGGTTTGGCTGGCTCAAAAGTTCGGAGAAGGATGTGGTGAAAGATGAATGGAAAGGGGGTCTGACTGATCAAGAGAACTTCAACAGACCAACCACATGCAATACTTAGTCCTTGATATTATCTTTGTCTGAACAAACCAGCTGTGAAAGAAATTTTAAAACAATTAGGGAAATTGGAATATGGACTGAGAATTCGATACCAGAAAATTATTTGTGTTAGCTGTAATAATATTATGGTTATGTCGAAAAAACACCTATTCTTTAAAGATGCATACTAAAATATTTAAGGGTAAAGTGTCATCTCTGTAATTTGCTTTAGAGTACCTCACAACAGGTGAAGCAAAAAAGAAGGTGGCCCAGGTGTTAGGACCATTGAATACCTGGAAGGCCACATTGACTTGACCAATGTCCCAAAGGCAATGGGGAGTGGTAGAAAGTTTTAGATCAGTGGAATGATACCATCTTGGAATTCAACACTACATCCAAATGAGGAGGAATGAATGTCACGTGGCCTGGAGGACAGCTAGAAATCAGTGCTATGGTCCAAGGGAGATGGTGAGGGCCAGAACCAAGGAGAGGCGGGAAAAGAGAGGAAGGAAATATGAGTGGCATTTCAGAAGGTGAACAAAGGACTGGGTGACTGTTTACCTGTGGGAGAAGGAGACAAAGTGAGAAGAGTCAGAGACAACTTGGAGCTTCTAAAACTGGATGCGTAGGGGAGGAGGAGGTGGTGTATTACTTAGGGTTCGCTAGGGAACCAGAATCAACAAGAGAATCTATAAGGATAAGATTTTATAAAAGTGTCTCATGCAACTGTGGGTATGCACAGGTCCAAATTTTGTAGGGCAGGCAGCAAACTGGCAACTCCAATGATGGTGTTCGATGAACTCCTCAGGAAATGCTTCACTGGTTAGCCAAAGAAGTGAAGGTCCTCTCCTTCTCTTCTTTAAAAGTCTTCAACTAATTGGATTAAATCCAGCTGATTGAATTCTCTCATTGCAGAAAACACGCCCTTCATTGATACAATCAGTCACAGCTGCAGTCAATTGACTGATGATTAAATAAACCAGCCTTTTGGTTTATTAAGCAACCACAGATTTCCTTGCAGTAATGGTTAGGCCAGTGCTTGCTTGACCAGACACTAGGACACCATCACCTGGCCAAGTTGACCCATGAACCTAACCATCACAGTCGACCTCTTGTCAACTTGGCAGTTATACATATCACCTTAAACCATACTTTATCTGTAAGTAGAGAACAATGACAGACATATATTTCTCCTAACAATACTCAGCTGTCCTGCATACAACTGGAAGCACACTAAATCTCTCCAGAATAGGGTATAAATCCTTGGGTGACATTGACTCTTAAACTTTATTTCCTTTAACTTAGATACTGCGAAATGAACAATACAGTTTACATCATATGGTACGGGTATAAGATAGAGAAGAAAACAAAGATATTTGCTTTACAGACAAATACAAACATATTCATAACAAAACAAGGAGGAAATATTCATGCCATCATAGCCCTTGTTTCTATAACTGGTCGCGTGGTCGTAATTCACATTTATCAATAACTTCTTCCACTACCCATTCCATGTTCCCTTTACCCTCAGCAAGTACTTCAGTTGGCCATGGTTCTTTGCCTGGTGGGGTGACCCAAACCTTCGTTCCTGAAGTTTCTTGGCCATTAGTAGTCCTGCCTGGATTGGGTTGTTGCAGTTTTCCATTGACTTTAATCACAGGACATGGTAGTACTAAGAGATGCCCTAGGGGATCTCCTGTATTCTAGGAAAACTCTTCTTTACCTCCATTGTGTCATTGCAGTGCTATTTCCCCTTGGTAGTCAGGATCAATCACCCCAGCCAGTACAGTAATCCCTTCCTTGCCTGTTGATTCAGAGGCATAAGAAGCCCAAAGTGCCCAGGTGGCAGTCTTAACTTCCAAATCAATGGAATTATTGTTGTATTTCCTGGTGGAAGCACTCCTTTTGGAACTAAGACTTGTAGACCACCAGCAGAGCTTAAACTTACAGGGATAGGAAGCAAAAATTTTCCTAGGGGATTTCTAGGAGTGATACTGAGTGGTGCCACTCCTGTTTCCACCCCTTGATTCCTGGACCCGTGAGTCCTGGCTATGGGAGAAACAGCACCATAGAGTGGACATTGATTCAGAGCATACACAGCCTCCTGGAGAACACTGCCCCAGCCCTGCAAGGTATTGCCACCTAGTTGGTGCCGTAATTGAGTCTTCAACAGGCCATTCCACCATTCTATCAACCCAGCTGCCTCTGGATGATGGGGAACATGATAATACCAGAGAATTCAATGAGCATGTGCCCATTCCCTCACTTTATTTGCTGTGAAGTGGGTTCCTTGGTCAGAAGCAACGCTGTGTGGAACACCATGATGGTGGATAAGGCATTCCTGTCCACGGATGGTAGTTTTGGCAGAAGCATGTCATGCAGGGAAGGCAAACCCATATCTGAAATATGTGTCTATTCCAGTAAGAACAAATCACTGCCCCTTCCATGATGGAAGTGGTCCAATGTAATCAATGTGACACCAGGGAGCAAGCTGATCACCTGGAGGAATGGTGCCATATTGGGTACTGAGTGTGGGTCTCTGATGCTGGCAGATTAGATATTCAGCAGTGGCTGTGGCCAGGTCAGCCTTGGTGAGTGGAAGTCCGTGTTGCTGAGCCCATGCATAACCTCCATCCCTACCACCATGACCACTGGTTCATGAGCCCATTGGGCAATGACAGGAGTGGCTGGGGAAAGAGGCTGATTGGTATCCAACAAACAAGTCATCTTATCCACTTGATTATCAAAATCTTCTGCTGAAGTCACCCTCTGATAAGCATCCACATGGGACACAAATATCTTCTTGTTTTTTACCCACTCAGAAAGGTCTCTCTTCCCCAGACTTCATTTTCACCAATTTTCCAATCATTTTCCTCCCAAGTCCTGACCATCCAGCCAAACTATTAGCAACAGCCCATGAATCAGTATACAAATGCACATCTGGGCAGTTCTTCTTACAAGAAAGTGAACAAACAGGTGCACTGCTAGAACTTCCATCCACTGGGAGGATTTCCCCTCACCACTGTCCTTCAGGGACATCCAGAAAGGGGCTGCAGTGCTGCAGCTGTCCACTTTTGGGTGGTGCCTACATATCGTGCAGAACCATCTGTAAACAGGCCCAAGTTTTCTCTTCCTCAGTCAACTGATTGTAAGGGACTCCCCAAGATGCCATAGCTGTGAGCTGGGAAAGAGGAGGTAAGATGGAAGGAGCATTTGGGCATTTGGGCAACTTCCTCATGTAATTTACTTGTGCCTTCAGGATCTGCTTGAGCTCTATGTTGTATATACCATTTCCATTTTATGATGGAGTGCTGCTGTGCATGCCCAACTTTATGGCTTGGTGGGTTGGACAACTCCCAGCTCATGATAGGTAACTCAGGTCTCATGGTAACTTGGTGGTCCATGGTTAAGTGTTCTGTCTCTACTAAGGCTGAGTAGCAGACCAAAACCTGTTTCTCAAATGGAGAGTAGTTATCTGCAGAGGATGGTAAGCCTTTAGTACAAAATCCTAAGGCCCTGCATTGTGATTCTCCTGTAGGTGCCTGCCAAAGTCTCCAAACAGCATCTCTATTTGCCAATGACACTTTCAGCACCATTGGGTCAGCTGGATCATAGGGTCCAAGTGGCAGAGCAGCTTGCACAGCAGCCTGGACCTGTCGCAGAGCCTCATCTTGTTCCGGTC
This sequence comes from Bradypus variegatus, assembly GCA_004027775.1. Classification (NCBI taxonomy): domain Eukaryota; kingdom Metazoa; phylum Chordata; class Mammalia; order Pilosa; family Bradypodidae; genus Bradypus; species Bradypus variegatus. The sequence goes on along the minus strand of PVKY010001623.1, from coordinate 6,887 downwards.
CCCACTCAAAACTAGCTTTTCTAATATGTTGTCTCCAAAATCCAAAGAGGCCAACTAAGCATTGTGCCTCTTTATTGGTCGTAGGAGCGGCCAGATACAACAGCTTCTCCTTCACCTTAGAAGGGATATCTCAACATGCCCCACACCACTGGACACCTAGAAATTTTACTGAGGTAGAAGGCCCCTGTATTTTTGTTGGATTTATCTCCTATGATGGTTAGGTTCATGTGTCAACTTGGCCATGTAGTACCCAGCTGTCTGGTCAAGCAAGCACTGGCCTAACCATTGCTGTGAGGACCTTTGTGGCTGGTTAATAAACCAACAGGCTGGTTTATTAAATGATCAGTTAATTGGCTGCAGCTGTGGCTGATGACTCAATGAAGGGCATGTCTTCCACAAAGAGAGAATGCAGTTGGCTGGATTTAATCCAACCAATCCGTTGAAGACTTTTAAGTGAAACAGAGAGAGGACCTTCACTTCTTCTTTGGCTGACCAGCGAAGCATTTCCTGAGGAATTCATCAAAGTTGCCAGTTTGTTTCCTGAGGAGTTCATAGAACATGTTCTTCGAAGATCCCAGCTGATTTCCTGAGGAGTTCGTCAAAGGTGCCAGTTCATTTCCTGAGGAGTTCATCAAACACCTTCATTGAAGTTGCTAGTTTGCTGACTGCCCTACAGAATTTGGACTTGTACATACCCACAGTTATGTGAGTCACTTTTATAAATCTTATATTCATAGGTATCTCTCACTGATTCTGTTTCCCTAGAGAACCCTAACTAATACATCTGCCATCTTCTGCCACAAACCTACCTTACCAAGAAACCTAGAGAAGTTGATAATTCTTGCTCACTAGGTTCAAGCAACATATCATCAATATAATGGACCAATATGATGTCTTATGAGAGGGAGAAATGATCAAGATCCCTGCCGACAATATTACAACATAGGGCTGGAGCGTTGATATAACCCTGCAGTGGCACAGTGAATTCAGCCAGCTGAATGCAAACTGTTTCTAGTGGTCCTTACTAATAGCTATTGAGAAAAAAACATTTGCCAGCTCAATAGCTGCATACCAGGTACCAGGGGATGTGTTGATTTGCTCAAGCAATGATACCACATCTGGAACAGCAGCTGCAGTTGGAGTCACCACCTGGTTAAGCTTATGATAATCCACTGTTATCCTCCAAGACCCATCTGTTTTCTGTAGAGGCAAAACAGGAGAGTTGAATGGGGATGTGGTCACCCTCTGTAGGGTGACTACAGAGCTCTTCAGAGATGAGGGAACTAGTCTCACAAATTTATTCCTCACCGTTCTGGTAAAAGATGTGTCCTCTAGACATCCCCAAGTCCTTCAAGTCCTTAAGACTGGCATTAATCTCTGCAATCCCTCAGGAATCTGGTATTGCTTCTGGTTTATTATTTTGCTAGGCAGGGGCAATTCTAGAGGCTTCCACTTGGCCTTTCCCATCATAATTGTCCTCACTCCATCAGTCAGGGAACCAATGTGAGGATTCTGCCAGTTGCTGAGTATGTCTACTCCAATTATGCATTCCGGAACTGGGAAAATAATCACAGAATGGGTCTGGGGACCCACTGGACCCACTGTGAGACAGACCTGAGCCAGAATTCCATTGATTGCCTGACCTCCATAAGCCCCAACTCTGACTGGTGGACCAGAGTGACATTTTGGGTCTCCTGGAATCAGTGTCACTTCTGAGCCAGTATCTAATAATCCCCAAAATATCTGATCATTTCCTTTTCCTCAATGCACACTTACCCTGGTAAAAGGCTGTAGGTCCCCCTGGGGAAGGCTGGGAGGAAGATTAACAGTAAAAAGTTTTGGCAGTGTAACAGGGTCCTTCCCCAAGGGTACCCGGCCTTCCCCTCATTCAAGGGGCTCAGAATCTGTAAACTGTTTCAAGTCTGGAAATTGACTAATGGACTGTGACTCTCTGTTTTTGTAACTCAGGGTAGACTTTTGTTCACTTGACCTAGAATTCTTCTGCTTATACAGCTCAAACAAGAATTTAGTAGACTGCCCATCTTTTTTACTGCTAGGTACTCCATGATCTACCAGCCAACACCATAAATCTCTGTGAGTCAGATTATTTTGACTGCTGCTTTGAGCCTGTTTTCCATTATGGTAGCCACGCCCACCTTGTCTTTGGTGATTAACTTCTGCTGACTCCAGATCTGATTATCCCCATTGTGTTTAAGGATTCCAGCTTAGTGACAGCAGTTCCCATAGTCATATCTGACCTACAGAGAAGGATGACTACAGAGCTCTTCAGAGATGAGGGAGCTCCTCTCATAAATTTATTCCTCACAGTTCCAGTAAAAGATGTGTCCTCTGGACATTCCAGGGCTGTGTGAGCAGGTCTTCTATGATAAATCCACTCTAACATTCCAATCTCTCTAAGCCTTTGAATCCCCTCCTCTTAGGAATGTTTTGGATGTTCTTTTTTATTCTAATTCTTATTTTATTTTTTGCAGTAATGAAAATGTTCAAAGATTAAAAAAAGAAATCCCCTCCTCTACATTAAACCAGGGTAGTTCTGGCATTTCAATCTCAAGTAACATCAGCCACCTTTTGATCCAGGATTCAGCCAACCACCCAAACAAACTGTTAATGCCCTTTCTAACTCCTTGAGCTACAACACTGAATGCAGAATCTCTGCTTAGTGAGCCCATATCAGTAAATTCAGCCTGATCCAACTTTATATTCCTTCTACCATTATCCCACACCCTTAACATCCATTCCCACACATATTCCTCTGATTTCTGTCTGTATAAATGTGAAAGCTCATACAGTTCTTTTGGATTATAGCATACTTCCTCATGGGTCACACTCTGTACCTCACCCTTCAGGGCCTGTTGGGACTCTAGTCTCATTATAGGTCTTGAAGCAAAGACTGGTGGTGGGGGTGGGTCATGAAAAGAATTAGAAGTATCCCTCAAGCCATTTACCTCAGGATATTCTGTTGCAGTTTCATCTCATGAAACAGGATTAAGCTCTCCAAACAGAGAGTGAGGGCTGCTTCCTTAGGGGAGGTGATTACAAGTTTAGCAGGACCTGAAGGGTTAATCCCTTTAGGTGGAGGTTGGATGGCAGGCTCCTCAGGGCAGACTGGAGGTTGGGAAACTGTTTCCTCAAAGCAGATTAGAGGTTGGGTAGCTGTCTTCTCAGGGCAGACTGGAGGTGGGGGCGTGGGGAGGCTGTTTTCTCAGGACAGACCATTACAGGTGTATCTAACAAAGACTCAGCAGAATCCAAGGTTCCAATGTCCTCACTGCCATTATCATCATTCCATATATCCCATCCCAAGTTTCAGGATCCCATTCTTTCCCAATCAATGCCTTTACTTTAACGGCAGACAAACTGCCAGGTTGAGATTTTAGTTTATGTTGTAAATCCACTACTCACACGGTAAGACTCTGGGTCTGGTTTTCAGAAATCTCAAGTCTGCGGCCACAGGAAATAAGATTTTCTTTCAGAGCACACATAGAAACCTTTACATCTGTCATATGCTGCTTAAGTTTCCCTTTCTCTTATAACTTTATCCAGTGTATCTAAGAGCAACCAGCCAACATCAATATACCTCTTAACTCTGCAAAGCTCTGTTCAGGGGTCAAAAACACTGTCACCCAAAGCCTTGTTTCATACAAGAGTGTGATTAGGAGAATTAAATGGTGATATTTTGCATATCTCCATTGCCAGCTCACCCCATGGACAGTCAGTGCCTCTTGATTACTGGGAATGGAGACATTAGTGCCTTTGAATTTAATCAGGGTAGAAAACCAATTGTAAAAGCCCATTTTAAGATTCTGCTTCTCAGGAACCACTCCCACTACCAAGTTGAATTAGTTAGGGTACTCTAGGGAAACAGATTCAACAAGAGATATCTATAAATATAAGATTTTACAAAAGTGTCTCATGCAACTGTCGGTATGCAGGAGTCCAAATTCCATAGGGCAGGGAGCAAATTTGCAACTCCCTTGATGGTGTTTGATGAACTCCTCAGGAAACGCTTCACTGGCTAATGAAGTTCCTCTCCATCTCTTCCTTAAAAGTCTTAAACTGATTGGATTAAATCCAGCTGATTGAATTCTGTCATTGCAGAAGACACATCCTTCGTTGATATAATCAGTCACAGCTACAGTCAAATGACTGATGATTAAATAAACCAGCCTTCTGGTTTATTAAGCAGGCACAAATGTCCTTGCAGTAATGGTTAGGCCAGTGCTTGCTTGACCAGACACCTGGACACCTTTACCTGGCCAAGCTGACACATGAACCTAACCATCACATCTCCCAAGGCAAGAGACACACAAGGGGCACTGAATGATTATCCCACCTGGAGGCCGGCATGTGAAACTCAGGAGAGGAGTCAGCCTGGAGATAAGTGATATCTGAAACCATGAATGGGTGACAGTCAGAGCAACAGAAGAAAACAGAAGCAGAGCCTCAGGGAGCCCTTACAGTTAAGGAACATGGGGGTAGGGAGTAGGAGCCAGTAAAGAGCCTGCAAGGGAAAGGAACTTGCAAAGCCAGGCCTCAGTGCTGTGCCAGGTTCCAAGCTGGGCATTTATATCCACTAACACATTTAATCCTGATGTCAGCCCTGTGAGATCAGTATTATTTTTCCCGTTTTACAGATGAGGAAACTGAGGCTAAGAGAAATGGAGTAACGTACCCAGAGTCCAAGGCAGTAAAGAACCATGGTAGGATCTGAACCCAGATCTCTGGGGATTCCAAAGCCCATGCTTTTTTTCCTTCTCTCGAGGAGGCCAAGAGGAAAGAGAGCTTTGAGACAGGAGGAGAGGACAATGGCCAGAAGTGTCAAAAAGTGCAGAGAGGTCAACATGAGTGAGAAGCAAGAGGAGTCCCTTGGACAATGTTGTCTTCTCCAGAGCAGTGTGAGGGCAGGGTCCAGAGCACCTGCTGTGGCCAGGGAGTGAGGAGGAAATGGAGGCACCCGGGTAGGCAGGGGGAGAGCTGAGGTGAGGGGCCAGAAAGAATGGGACCCGCAAATGCAGAGCAATGACAACAACTTGGTAAAGCAAGGGGGAGAGGAAAGATGGTGCTAGGGCAAGGAGACACCCCCCAGCAAGAAAGCTTGTGTGGGGGTGGAAGGGGGAGGGGGAGAATAGCCTATCCTTACATCTCGGAGCATCGGCACAGAGCCCTGGGTGCCTGCTGGGCTCCAGGGAAGAGGGGCTCTGGGTGGGAGGGTGGCCGACCTTGTGCCTGGACCTTCACATCTCATCCTTCAGAGCCTCCAGCATCTGCTCCAACTGTCTTGGCATCTAGATAAGCCACCCAGCTGCCCCAGTTTGCCCAGGCTGCTGCCTCGTGGGTGCCTGGCCCTGGCTGGTGGTAGGTGAGCTGGGGCAGACACTTTTGTGCCTCCCCACACAGCAGGGCCAGGCTGCCCTCCAGCTCCACCATTCTGCCACCCAGGGCCAGCAGCAGGGCATGGGAGCCACAAGGGTCCCAAGCAAAGGTGGTGCCTTCTGGAAGCACGTCAGCATCAGCCAGACCCAGCGTGACACACGGCAACTGTAACAAGCACCCAAGGCCTGCTGAAGCCCAGACCCGTACAGGGAAGCCAGCAACCACTGCACAGAGCCCTTCTCCCCTCCATGAAGCAGGGCTCCCAGGCCTCCTGCCTGTGCCCCCTGGGGGACCAGGTCAGACATGAGATAAAGACGACCCGGCAGGAGAGGCTCTGGTGGGAGTGGGGTAGCATGGAAAGGAGTGAGGAGAAGTGGGGAGGTTGAGGAGGAGAAGAGAAAGACGGAGAAATGAGGAAAGAGGAGTTGGGGAGACACTGGGGAAAGAAGGGGAACATTAGAAGGAGGAGTGAGAAGGAAAGGAAGGGTGTGTCAGCATCAAGGCCATCTCTACCTGGAGGGGTGCTGGCTGGCATTTCGGGTAAAGAGGCTGGGTCTGAATTGGGGTACTGGGATTTAAGTGGAGGCCTCAGCTTTGGATATGGAGGAGGCCTGGGTGCTTGATGGCATCTCCCAAGCAAAACAAGGAGGGGGAGGGGCTATACCTGTGGTTCTGCAGGTCCCGATGGGAGAAGGGCTCTTGGGTTACCCCTAGGACCCCAAGACCCTGAGGATCACCAAGCCTGAGGCAGCCCCGAAGGGAAAGTACCCGGCACAGGCTCCATGGCAACATCCATCATTGCCACTGTTGTATTGGTCGGTTGATTCTGGGGGTAGAGAAGGGAACCCCCAGTCACTGTAGGAGGCCAGCTGTGACGGCAGAAGACACACCCTTCATGGTAAGCAAGAATAGGTCATCCTGGTACCCAAGAGAACACCCCCCATTGACAAAGTCACCTTATAGCCTCTCTGTGAGCAAAGTGAGGCTGAGAGAGAGGAAGCCACTCACTCAGGGCCAACCTGCAGGTAAGAACCAGAGTCTTAACAAACCAACTCCAATGCTGGACCCACCATGCCCACCACCAGCAAGAAGCTCCCTGAGACATGACTCCCAGGGGTGTAAGTCTCGCTGGTAACATGGGCCATGATTCCCGGGGATGAGCCTGGACCCGGCATCATGGGATTGAGAAAGTTTCTTGACCAAAGGTGGAAAAGAAATTAAGCAAAATAAAGTTTCAGTGGCTGAGAGATTTTTTTTTTTACAATTTTATTGAGATATAATCACATAACATACAGTCATTCCAAGCATACAATCAGTTGTTCACTGTATTGTCATATAGTTGATCACAATCAATCTTTGAACATTTTCATTACTCCAAAAATAAAATAAAAATTAAAATAGAGAAGAACATTCAAAATATCCCATTCCCTTCCTGCCCCCATTGTACATTTACGTTTTGTTTTGTTTTGTTTTTTTTAAATAAAAGAAAAAAA
>PVKY010001622.1:0-24995 GCA_004027775.1 Bradypus variegatus | reverse complement strand
AAGGAGAAATTAGTTGGGGAAACCCGCGTTTGGTGTTTCTTTGTCTCTCGGACTCCCTAGGTTGTTGGGGAAGGGCAATGCAAAGGCCTCTTGGAAGAAAGCTCACAACCCCCACTGAGCATCTCTGAGAGAAAGCCCCCAGGTCTTGGGTGTCCTATATGGAGGCTTTGGGGGAACTCTGCTTTGGAGGAAGCCAGAAAAGTGCAGACCAGACATCTGCAAAGTGAGCAGATTTGGAGATACCTAGATGCAGTATTCAAGCAGAGGGGAAGGAACTACCTTGGGCTAATTTCTCGAGTGGGCTGAGGGCAGAGAGGGTTTTTCTCACCAGGGCAAAGAACTTTGAACTTCAAGGAAGTCAAGGGCACCTCCCCTTTCCTCTCCCCGCCCCTCTCAGGAATCTGTAGAACAATTCCTTTCTGGACCAATATTCCCTGAAGGGGGCAGCCCCGGAGGTTGGTTTCCTGGTGCCCCCGGGCTGGATAACTCTGCTACACCCTCCCTGCTCATAGCCTGCCAGAACCATGTACACGCGACTGCACTCTTTATTATTCACATAAACCTTTGGAAAAGGCAATGCCTGGGAAGTTTTTATAACTTTGTTTGGCATAAAAGTTTTACAAGATTCTCCCCTTCTTTAAAAAAAAAAAACTTAAAGTTTTGGTCCTGCCATGGAATGAAATCTCAGGATCCTGGGGAGGGAAAGGAAAGAGGGGCTCTGGGACCCAGAGGGTGTCTGGGGTGGCCTCTTTCTGCCTAAGGCAAACAAGTCTTGAAGATTTGGATCAATCCTTCCTGAGGTCCACTCTGAACTCTGCTTATGGGGCTGCCAGCTGGCAGGGGCTACAGACCTCAGGAGATTCCTGTCAATGTTGCTCTTGAGATATACCCTCAGAGCCCCCAAAGTTTGGACAAATATGTGTGTGTGTATGTGTGTGTGTGTGTGTGTGTGTGTGTGTGTATGTCTTCTTGGGTTGCCTAAAAATGAACAAGAACCCATATCAACATAACAAGACTTTCCCTATCACAACCGCTTGTCCTCATCCAGGCACCATGCTTTCTCTCTCTCTCTCTCTCACACACACACATACACTCACATGCACACACACATAGCCCTGCATGCACACCCCAATCCACTGCACAAAGTAGAGACCCATAACCTTGACCCACACCGCCAGTTTGGGAGAGTCTCTGCACACACAGCCCTACATCCCCACCGCCTGCAAAGTTAACAACAGGTTTGAAGAAAGGCAGAATCCAAAAAGCCAAGAAACTCCTGATTGCAGGAGTGAAGGAGACAGAGGCCAGCAGGCTGCAACCCAGGATCCAGGAGAACAAAGCTGCCCGTGTAGCAATATAGCCTTGGGCTGCCGAGCTCATGGTGACCCCTTGGGCTTGCCCCCACCTGGGACCAACAGAGCCCCACACCCTCATTTCCTCTAACTCCAGCCTTGGGGACACCAATATGGCTCAATTGGAGCCATTTTAGTGTTTGATTCTGGAAGTCCGGACACAGATGGGGTGACTTTTCCAAAGGCAGGCCTGTTGGACAAGGCTCCTTTGGGGCGAAGGAAGAGAAGATACCTCATCCCTGGAACTGGGAGCTTCAGGGAGCCATCCGTGTCAAAGGAGAAATCCCCAGAGCCCACTTTTCCTTCCTTCTAATGGCGACTGCGGAGGCCCGGCTGATGGAGGCACCTTGTGGGAAGCCAAGCTAAGACTGAAGGTGGAAGAAAGTCAACTCAAGCCTTAGTGGCAGGGCTGGAAAGCAATGCAACTGAGCCTGGTACTTTCCCCCTCATCGAGTCCAACACAACAGAGAAAAGTAAGAACGGCCAGGGGAGAAAGTCAAGAGGAAGGCGGAAAAAATGGGGAAGAAAGAAAAGATCAGACTGAATCGTGTAATAAAGAAAGAAGGAAAGATAAGAGGAAACTGTGAAGTCAGGAAAATGAAATAAGAAAGAAAGAACGGATGGGGAAAAGAGAAGAAAGAAAAAAAAGGATTTCAAAAAAAAGGGAAGAAGGAAAGAGAAATGGAAAGAGAAAGAAGCAAATAAAGAGAAAGGATGAGGAAGACATGAGAAAGAAAGGGGATGGAAAACAGAGCAGACTGGCTAGGTCTCTGGATCCTCTGAAAGGAATTTAGCCGGTGAAGGAGGAGCCGGTTTTTCCTTCCGAGAAAGCTGATCCAACTGCAGCCCCCACTGTGGCTGGAAACTCGACCTTCTGGGGCAACTTGGAAGCAAACCATTTAAGTGGGGAGCAGAGGCCTCCCTCCCCCCAAATATCCTCCCATCCATCTCCTCCTCCCAAAGCTTCTCTCCGAGGTGCTTGCTGTCTCGTTTCGATTCGGGAGGCAAAAGTTAAATAACTGGCAGTCTTCGGCAGAGCCAGGAAGCAGTCGGCTAGCGTGGGATTTCGGACCTCTGGATGCAGGGATCGCAGGGAGCGCTTTGGGTAAAAGTGTATATTTGTGGCTGTGTACACACAATTAAATATAAGGCAAACACGTGTATAGATGCACAACTCCAGAGCATCTGGGTGCAAGTGTGTACAACATCCAGACGTGATAGCGGACTCCGCTGACCCGGCCGCTGTCGGTGTGGCTGCGAGATCCGGAGTAGACCAGCAGGCACTCCAAGCGTCCGTGGCCTCCCGCTCCCTCTTCTACCTGTTTAAAAGTCTTTTTCTCTGAGCCTCGCAGCACACCGCATTTCGCCTGGGATTTCCGTGATCCCAATTCAGCCGCGGCTGAGCCTGGTGCTGGTGAAGAAAAGACGCAAATCTTTCCTTCAAGTTTTGGGAAAAGCATGATTTATCTGTGCCTCCAAAATGAGAGGGGGGAAAATTCTGCAATTGCCGCCACTAGTTTGATTTTGTTTTCCGTTTCGCTTGAAGAGATTTCGATACCCACTTTATCATTTTATTTTATTATTTTACCCTAAAGGTAGAGACACTCTTCCTGTTTCACTTCATTGTTGGAATTTCCCAAATGACTTCCTTAACCTCAAGGGGAAACTCCACTAATTTTCAATGGAGAAATCAGGTTGCTTCTGGGAGTACTTTGAGGGCAAGGGTCCCCAAACCAGCCGAGCTTGAGCTTCCTTTCTGTTCGTTGAGCACGACATCTTCCTTCTGCTTTCACATGGGGACCCCTAGCGCCCCAGCCCTCCGCATGCCCTCTGCAAACCCACTGGATCCTCTTGGAGCAGGCAAGGAGCACCCACACCTCGAAAATTGTGCTTCCTCTACGCCCTTGCTCATAACCCCGCAGGCTGCAGGAGGCCCGTCCTCCTCCCGGCTGCGCCTCCGGGTTCTGGATAGCATAGCGGGAGGAAGGGCGCCACGGGCAAGGGCTCGTGGGGTGGGTGGGATTTGTGAAGACATAGGTGTAGTCTAAGCCCCTCTGTGGCCCAGCAATCCCTGGATTTTCACATCCCCAAACTGAGGCAAGAAGGGGGAGCCCCAGAGAACTGCAAAGGCGCAGTTATCTCGGCACCCGTGGAAAGTTGGGGAAATAGCTCAACAGGGTCCGTAAGGGCACAGAGACGTCCGCTGGACCCCATCCAGACTTCCTGGGGGTTCAGGAGGGAGGGTCTCGACCATGGGGGCCAGGGCCTCAGGGTGCCTGGCAGCAGCGGCAGGCAGGTTGGCCAGGGCGGCCCGCGCGCCTTTGAACGCCAGGCCGGGGCAATAGGATGGAAACGGCCCTTTGCTCGTGGCCTCGGGAAAGACGGAGCCCAAAGGGGCAGGGGTGGGACCCAGACCCGGCTGGATTTTCCAGAATCAGCACAAATGCTCCCCTCGCCCGGTCCTCATGCTCACTTCTTCCTTTTTACCTTCACTGGGGCAGAATCCAAAGTCTGCGAAAACCCAACAAGTTACACAACAAGTCTGTGGCCGCTCTGGCTCCTAACAGCTCCGGGTTTGCGTTTATCCTGCGTAATTAGAGGCAAACATTTGTCTCACCGGGGGTCCCACTTAGGCTGATGAATTTGATTTCTTTTTTCATTAATGGGCCGTGTTTATCATACTTTTAATTATTTCAACTTTAAACACTATTTGTTCTTGTGAGGAGGTGGGAGTAAAGGCGGGAGTCTCCTTCTCCCCCCGGGATTATTTCCATCAATAATGATATGGATTGTGAATACACTCTATCCCTTCTTGTCGCTGAAGTGAGGGCTGGACTTGGATTCGGGGTCTGGCTGAGAGGGGAAGACAGGCCTCAAGGCCGAGTAACTCCTGTCCTGTCTGGCTGGTTCCCGAAGTTAAACCTCCTGGCTGGTTGTTTTCAAGGAGAAATCTGGAGTTTGTCTCCTTCGCCCTCCTCCGCTGCCTCCCCAACACTCTCCCAGGCTGGACTCAAATTCGTCCCCTGTGAGGCTCTTCCCGACCCTCCACGGCCCCAGCTTAATCCCAGTCTGACTTCAGGAGGGTCTGTGATAGTGCAGCCGGGCTCCCAGCTACTAACGAGGAGAGAAAAGCAAGGAGAAGTTGAGGTAGTCAAGTGGCACCCAGACACGGGGGAAAGGGCCCATCAGAACTACAAAAGCGGGGGCAAGGGCATGGGACCAGTTGGCCAAACTCCAGGGACAGGCACACTAAGCAGGAAAATAAAAGAGATGTGAAAGAGGGGGGAGGGAACCCCTCAAAGCCATATAATTCTCAATTGCTTTGGTCTTTAATTTCATCGCCCCATAAATGAGGAAATATCAGTTCCCATACTAAATTTTTATCCCCGGCTGATAAATATGATGGGGAATTTTCGTTGAGTCCTCGTAAAAACGAAGGGTTTCGATCAAACTGGTGGGGAAAGACTTATGCAGGTAATACAAACAGAGTGGCCATAAAGTCTCAGCCACTTCCCGTAGGGAGGGTGGTGGGACAAATGGCTCCCTGGCTTGGTTGCTGCCGGGGCTCTCCCAAGTCGTGTCTGGGGCCTAAGCAGCCTAACCTTGCCCAGGACAACACCCCAGCCAGAGCCCACACCAACCCCTGCAAATGAAAACACAAAACTATTTATAATCTTCCCTGGCCGGCCCTGCAAATAAGTCACATGCTCTGCATTTCCTTCCAGTTTCCCGGGGTTCAGGGATCCCTCCAGACTTCTCTCTTGTCCCCTGGATGGGGAAACTCAGCGGAATTCTTTCCGCAGTCCCCTTCCAGCAGCCGCTGGTTTGAGCTGCTCTAGCTGCAGTCGAGCCTCCTCGCTCCTCCAGCCAGGGCGCCTGGCGCTCCGGTCCTTTCGCCACCAGGCTCCAGCCCTTCTGAAAGTCCAAATCGTAGGCTCGGTCCAGAGAAAAATGAGAAGCGACAGGAAAGACAACTTATTCTCCAGATTCCGTTTCCTGAGGAAGGGGTGGAGAGTTTAGCTCGCTTTGGGAGAAAGGTGATGGAGGAATGGAGAAAAAATCTATTTGGAGCACACATTTCCCCTTATTTCTCGCTTCCCTTTATTAAACAACAACCAAAACAACAAAAATACGCTGATCACTCTCCTTTCAAAAATGCCCCCGACCCATTCCCTCAGTAAAGGACGCTTCTGTAGATCGTATTTTGTCCGTCCCCTGTCCTGATTTCCCGTGTGATACGTGGCTCTCTCAAACCAGCCGAGGCCCCCCGTCTTCCCACTTTCTCTCCGAGAAGATTCCCCGTTTTAGTGGGGGCAAGGTCAAGAGGAAAAAGAGGGCCGCCAGGGCCTGGGGCAAAGCCGCTGAGCCCGGTCCAAGGCCAAAGCCTTCCCACCCCTGAGATGGTGACCCAGGAGCCGCCCACCTAGCCAGGCCCAGGCCACAGCTCCCGAGATCCCCGAGCTGACGCCTCCGATCACCGGTCGGTTTCCTTGTACCCGGCCCCTACACCCGCTCAGAACCTCCTTTCCTGAGCAACCCTGAAGTGACCGTGACCCCTCACTGGTCCACCCCTGGCACGGGAGTTTTCCCGCCAACCCCCATTGGAAACTTGCAATTCAACAGACCTCGGAGACAGGCGGTCCACGGAGCGCCCAAACCCAAGGGCCGAGCCAGAGGGAAGAAGAGACAGGGGGGTAGAAACTTTAGTCCTGTTGGGGATTCCTTAACTTTTCTCCCTTTCTCTGCCCACAGAAGCACCCCCCCCCACCGGCAAACCTCACCCCACTCCCACTCCCGGGGAAGAAGCGGAGAAGGGGGGTGCGAGGAGAGGAAAAGGAAAGGTGAGGAGAGGGAAAGAAGTACCTGAATCGTGTCTTGACCTTTTAATTTGAATTTGACTGTTTTGAGCCCCGAGTTGAGTTGCCTAGCTCTCTCCCTCTCTCCTGCGTTTCCCCCCCTCTCCGCCCCCCTCTCCCCAGGAGTTACAGACTGGTTCCCCAGTAAACAAACCCCACTCTCCCCAGAAACCTCAACCCGCCCTCCCTCCATCCCCCTCCCGCCCTTGCCGCCCCGGGGGCGCTTCCTTTGTTCGCGGGGAAGGGCTCCGGCACCCCTACCCGGAGGTGGCTGCTAGGTGGCGCTGTTACTCCATGCTGCGCGCTCCGCCTGTCGACAACTTGACCCCGCTGACGTCACGGCCGTCTGAATCATCAAGGCCATTTTCAAATCCCATTGGTCTAGCCGTCACATGGTGAGGACCGAATGCGCGGATAATTATGGAGCTGATATTTCCCCCCCTCCCCTTCTTTTCCCTCCAGCCCCTCCAGCCGCCCCCCCCCTCCCGGATGGGGAAAAAAAAAGATGTCAGCTCCTCCGCTGTAGTGTTGCTCCTTAAAAACCCCTCTCTCTGAAAATGACATGCCCTCGCAATGTAACTCCGAACTCGTACGCGGAGCCCTTGGCTGTGCCCGGCGGAGGAGAGCGCTATAGCCGAAGCGCAGGCATGTATATGCAATCTGGGAATGACTTCAACTGCGGGGTGATGAGGGGCTGCGGGCTCGCGCCCTCGCTCTCCAAAAGGGACGAGGGCGGCAGCCCTAACCTGGCCCTCAACACCTACCCGTCCTACCTCTCGCAGCTGGACTCCTGGGGCGATCCCAAAGCCACCTACCGCCTGGAACAACCTGTTGGTAGGCCGCTGTCCTCCTGCTCCTACCCACCTAGTGTCAAGGAGGAGAATGTCTGTTGCATGTACAGCTCAGAGAAGCGGGCGAAAAGTGGCCCCCAGGCAGCTCTCTACTCCCACCCCCTGCCGGAGTCCTGCCTCGGGGAGCACGAGGTGCCCGTGCCCAGCTACTACCGCGCCAGCCCGAGCTACTCGGCGCTGGACAAGCCGCCCCACTGTGCCGGGGCCAACGACTTCGAAGCTCCTTTCGAGCAGCGGGCCAGTCTTAACCCGCGCGCTGAACATCTGGAGTCGCCCCAGCTCGGGGGCAAAGTGAGTTTCCCTGAGACCCCCAAGTCCGACAGCCAGACCCCTAGCCCCAATGAGATCAAGACCGAGCACAGCCTGGGGGGCCCCAAAGGCAGCCCCTCAGAGAGCGAAAAGGAGCGGGCCAAGACCGCCGACTCCAGCCCAGACACCTCGGATAACGAAGCGAAAGGTAAGGCCGCCTGGGCCGCGGGCCGGGCTGGGACGCTTGGGCACTTGGTCTTCCTGGCTGGAGCGAGGGGCGGAGGGGGCGGGGGTTGGGCCGAGGAGGCCCCGGACTGTCTTGGGAATGCGACCCCAGCTTGAGACTCGTGTCTGTTGAGCGCCGGGCTGGTGGTGCATTATTTGGCTAGAGAAGGTAAGCGGCGACGTGGAAGTGTCGGGCGGGCCGCGATCGTCAGCGCTGAGGCGGGGTGATGCGCACCGCGGGCGGCCTGCGGGCGCCGAGGGCTGCCCAGGGCGGGTGTTCGCTCCCGGGCGCCTACTGGCTTTGGTTTGCTTGCTCTAGGCTGGTGTCCTGGGGGGCTGATTTCCCCTCTCAGGTCAGAGGCTTGCAAAAAGCTTAAAATGGCGTTCTTGGGCCAGGGGCTAGAGAAGGCTTGGGAGAAGGAGAATATCGCTTTACCGCGTTTTCCCAGTTGAAAATTGTTTCCTGCGAAACACGATTTGTTGTGTGTGGGTCTGATTTGTGCGTGCGGTTTGGGCTCCTGCGGTTTTTGGCTCCGCCCGGCCTCCGGCAGCGGGGCTGGGGCTGGAAGAGGTGGAGGTGAAGGGCTGCCTGCCACGTCCCTCCTGCCCCCAAATACCCGGCTTAGGGGTGGCGTTGGAGAAGGGCATTTAGAATGTTCCAAGTTTGTTTTTGTTTGGGGTTTTCTTTTTCTGTCTCCTTTTTTTTTTCCTTTTCCTTTTTTCTGGTTAATTTTTTTTCTTTGCTTTCCAAAAGCAGCTTTATAAATGAGTGGTTGGGAAATTTCGGTGTGCGTGGCAAGCGGTTTTCTCTGGAAGGGGAATGTGACTTTGGCTGGATTTCATTGTGATTTTGGTTGGAGAGAGAAAACCTAGTCAGAGTTCAAGCTCATGGTTCAAGACTCATTTCTACTGCAGGAACTGGGGGCCTCTAGGACCCTTCTCTGACACCTGGAGAAAAAAAATGTGGAGGAAACGGGAGCAGGAGAGGAAGGTGGAAGGGAACGACTTTCCCTGAAAAGTTGGTGCAAAAAGCATTAGAAAAGGCCCAATGGGGAAGAATAAACTTGTTCCCCCAATACTGAGGGCTGCATGTAAGTGTAGCTCATTTGGGTGTAGAGGCAGATGAAATACCAACAGCAAAGCAGGCTGAGGGCGGCCTGGATCTTGTGGTGCTTTGTATATGGATGTGGCACACACACACATGCCTGGAGGTGACCTGTGTCACACTCACATACACCCCTCTCACACACTTCGTGTACACTAATGCATGCCCATTCACACAGGCATACACTCTTTTGGCGGGCAAGGGCAGAGCCTCACCCTCTTGGGTCTGCTCTGCAGAGGTGGCCTTGGGAAATCAGCCCACAGAGACCCTGTTCAGAAAATGAGCAAGGGTGTGTGCATAAGGGTGAGGAGGAGAGTGGAGGTACCCACATTCTTGAAACCTTCATTGTAGCATGCTAACAATTGTGAGGGTTTAATTTTACACCCGCTCCCCAAACCCTGGGTGTGGATGGGGTGCAGATTTTGGGCAGGAAAACCTGTGTTCTAGCTTTACCAAATGCAAAGTCAAGGTTAACAAGCCCACAACTTAACTGAAACTGCCCCCATTCTGGTAGATGCCCCTTTCTTTCCTGCCCTCCCCCAACAGCTTAAGCCCCCATTCCCCCGGCTAGGCTACTCTCAGCCTGCACTTTTCCTGTGCCCTTCTTGTCCCCCACTTTGGTGTCTCCACCAGGCCAGAGGCAAGAGGGCTTGATTAAACCTTCCCCATTTGTAATTGCTGTCTTCCCCCCAAGAAAACCCAACAACCCCAATAAGAAAATAAACAGGACAGAATTTGATATGCAGAGGCTTTAAACAAGTTGGTAGAAGACTGCAGGTGCAGAGGTTAGAGAAGAATTAAGGAAATTCAGATTTTTTAGAGAGCAGCTTCGAGTTTGCATTTTTCTGGTGCTTTCCGGTTCTCTTAGAGCCCTGCAAATAAGACGCAGGTTCATTTGGCATAAGGAGGATGTCAGAGCACAGAGCCATCAGCAGAGCCCTTTGATGGTGCCCCTCTGGAGTCTCCAGATTCAAGGTTTTTCCCTAGAAAAGGTGACCAAGGTCCCTTCTGCTGCTTGAGGAGCAGGGCTGGTCCATTTCAGCAAAAATGTGTGCCAGAGAGAGAAGCTGTCAATAAGACCATGGGAAATACATGCTATCCTTGCAGTGTCTCCTTACATAGATAGACTGTGTACTTATCTATGTGTGTAGGTGTAAGTACATCTGTAGAGGTATGCACATGTACATGCAGGTATACACATCTACATACACATAGGTTGGGCAGGAGGTTTCCAGGAGACTGCATTTCCTCAGGATATCTCTCCCTCTTGACCTTAGCTCCTATGGCCAGGGGAATTGTTTGAGGGCCCCTCAGTGTGCCCTAGAACTGTTGCCCCTGACCTCTGCTGTCACATACAAGCTCCCCTTCCCCAGCTAAACAAACCTGAGGGAAATGGCCAGGAGAAGAAGAGCTGGCAATGGCGAGATCGAGTGGGACAGAGTGGGCCTCTGGCACCTCAGGTGGGAGCAAGGGCTGGGGACCTAATGAAGGGACAGTTTGTAATGGCTTCTGGCCACAGAGACTGGGGCAAAGTATCTCCACCAAGTTTAGAGAGGTCAAAGCTCTCTGGGAATTGTTCTGGGCAGTGGGATGGACTCTGCACCCTTGTCTGGGGCCTGGAAAACTCTTTCCCTTCTGGTTGGATTTTCCAGAATTGGAGTGGAGCAGAGAGGAGGGAGGGCCTGGTGAGGTTTCCAGCACCCACCAGGATCAGCAATCTGAGGGAAAGCAAGAAAACTCAGGTCTGCTAGGTCAAGATGGACTTGGGTAATTAAAATTCAATAAGCATTTGGATACAAGGACCTCCTCTCTTTCTCCCTTTTAAGTCTAGACCCCAAAGAAATTCTAAGAGCCTTGAGCCCCCAGAGGACCCCACTGGCCAGGCCGGTGAGGAGAGAGCAGCTCCCCTGAGCTCCCTCAGCCGCCCCCACAGCAGGCTGGCAAAGGCTGCCGCGCGCTGCGAGGGTTTGCGTCTTCAAGGGATACTTATGTAAATAATGTTATTTTTAACAGAGGAGATAAAGGCAGAAAACACCACAGGAAATTGGCTGACAGCAAAGAGCGGAAGGAAGAAGAGGTGCCCCTATACTAAACACCAGACGCTGGAATTGGAGAAAGAATTTCTGTTCAATATGTATTTGACGCGAGAGCGCCGCCTGGAGATTAGCAAGACCATTAACCTTACAGACAGACAAGTCAAAATCTGGTTTCAAAATCGCAGAATGAAACTCAAGAAAATGAACCGAGAGAATCGGATCCGGGAACTGACCTCCAATTTTAATTACACCTGAGCACGCGGCCCTCCCCTCCCCCTCACCCTCCCCTCTGCCCCCTTCCTTTCCCCGCCCCTCCTCTCTTTGTGCCTGGTGGTATATTTTTTTTCCTCCCTGAGTATAAATGCAACGCGCCTGCAAAAAGGGCAAAGACCTCAGACTCTCCTTCCAAGGACCTATGGTTCATGCTGCGAAGATGCTGCCGTCTAAATCAGGAGAAACGGGGTGCCGGGGTGAGGGGTGTGGTATGTGCCCGCATAGACGGGGTGGGAGTGTGGCTGATATGTGTGTCAACCCCTCACTCACCCACGCACTCACACACAGCATCCTGTTCTCCATGCAAAGTTAAGGTCGAATCCACCCGATTGTAGGGGGAAAAAATCAGGCAGAGAGGGCCTGTAATCCCGCAGAGCACAGTCAGAATCGCTCCGTCCTTGCTGCATTTCCTCCTTAGAATAATAGACGTTTCAGAAAGTTCAGCTAGTGTTTGTGTGTTTGTCCTAGCGCCCAGCGCCTCCACGGAACCCCTCTCTATGTCTTTAGCTCCCAGTCGCTCTGAGAATCTGCTTGAAGTCTCTTATTTGTACTGCTTTCTGCTTTTCTCTCATCCCTCCCAGCACCCCCATATCCTCTTTTCCACTGACATCTCAGAAATTCCATCCAAAAGAAAAAAAAAATTAAAAATGAGAAAGAACATCGCGAAGCAAAGACAGAATGCCCCCCCTCAAAAAAAAAAAACCACCCTGTCCCTGTCTGGGAGTTGTGTTATTTAAAGATATTCTGTATGTTGTATCTGTTGCATGTAGCTTCCTTAATGGAGAAAAAAATCTTAATAAATTTCCAGAATCGTAATCCTCAAATGGATTTTTTTTAGTGTTTTTTAGCGACCCCCCCCCATGAAGAGGCTGACTGTGTGGATGTGTGTGTTTTGTGTTTGACTCATCTCCTAGAGTCTTTCTAGAACGTCTCTTGGCGGGTTTAATGTAAGTGAGAGACCATAACGTTGATTTAAATATTATCCAGGTGACCACAATAAGTCAAGGTCATAAAACAGTAATGTCAGGACGGTCTTGGTGCGCGCGAGAGGTGGATTTTATGATCTGCAAATATAATGTGGTGCTGCAGTAAAAGATGCATTTAAAGGTGACTGGAGGAGGGAAAGAGGCAGAGAGCAAACTGCAATCTTGAGGAGCAGACGGATCTGATTGCCTGGGGTGCTGGGCCAGGCGCACCCCACCACTGCTGGGGGCACCCCAAGAGCCCCACCCCCACCCCCAAGGAGAGGAATAAACTTAACCGCCGGAGGGGGACGAGGAGCTCAGCCTCCCCCCCGCCCCCCCCCCGACAGCAGCAGCAGAAGCGCGGGCAGCGGCAGGAGGAGGCGGCGACAAGGTAAGAGAAGCGGTTTCTTGTTCTTCTCTTGGCGGCCGAGTGGGGACTAGCGGCGTCCCCAGGTGCCCGGCGCGCGGCGGGCAGATCAGGAGGGAAGACGTTTCGGGCATCAGGGCTTGCTGAGAGTCCAGGATTGCCCTGTGGCTGTTCGCAGCGGAGGGTAGCGCTGTGAGCTCCCTCTCTTCCCGTCCCCGGCCTGTTGCTGCGGGATTCGGCTGTTGAAGGGGTGAATTGGTGGTTTTTGGCTTCTTTCTCCTAGCGGATGCTTAGGGTCACCTCGAGGTGGAAACAAGGGGCTAGGTGTTGCTCAGTTTGGTCATCTGCTAGACAGGAGTGGGCTACAAAGGATTGGGGTTTGAAGCTTGGGTTTTCCTGCTAATTTTATTGGTTTGGTCATGAACCTTGTCTGGGCTCTCAGCCCCCACGTTCCCTGGCTGCAGGGCTTTGCCAGACAAGTGACCTAATTGCAAGTGGCCTCAGAGCTCAGACACGGTGGTTCCTCCACCCATAGAAGCTGGAGCCCAGCTGTGAGAGAGAAGGGATGAAAGAGAGTCTAGGAGAGGAGGACAGGAGAAACAGATGAACACGACAGGCGACCCAGCTCGAGAGTTAAAGGACACTCCAGCTGCCCCCAGGGCCAGGGCCAGAGGCAGGGGATTATCTCCACTGCCAAGTGGTGTGGGGAGGGGGCGGGGCAGGGTTTTGGTGGCCAGCGGTCCCATTTCACCAGATTTTCCCTTAGCGATTTACTTAGACCACAGAAGCTGATGAAGCAGTCAGAGCCCCCTACCCACCCAACCACCTAAAGTCTATTCTCTAGTCCTTAGGGAGGTTGTGGGGGCGGAAAGGGGGACGGGGCTGAATTTCTTCCTTCCCCAACCCCCTTCCCTTCTCCTCCGGATAAATGCAAAGCCGAAACTCCCGCCCTGCTCGCTCAGCTGATCTGTGGCTTAGGTAGTTTCATGTTGTTGGGATTGAGTTTTGAACTCGGCAACAAGAAACTGCCTGAGTTACATCAGTCGGTTTTCGTCGAGGGCCCCCACCCTTCTTCCCCAGAGGACTCCTTTCTTCCCAGTGGAACTGCCCCTTAGCCCCCTCCTAGATAGGGCAAAGTGGGTGCAGACCTAGGAGGACAAGTGTGAGTTGGGCTGTGGGACCATTCTGCAGAAGCCCGCTTTATACCATCCCCTTCTTAGCCTGTCCCAATTCCTGTGGCTGAAGGAGAGGAGTTCTCCCTGAAGCTATTTTCTCTTGGGCCCAGCTGATGGAGACAGACAAAGAAGGTCCGGTCAATTCCTAGGAAATTCAGGAGTTTGAGTAAGAGATGGCCTGGTAGCTGAGTTGGGCAGCAGGGTGGGGCAGGACCATTAAGAAAGAGAGAGGCATAGAAAGAGAAGGGAATCTCTGGAAGGATTAGCTTCTCTCACCTACCACATCTAAGGAAAGAATCTGCTTCTGGTAGGTTGGGGCTGGGGCTGCCCTTCAGAAAAGTAGGGTGTGTGGGGGTCCCAAGAGTTGGGGAACTCTGAGCAACAGCTCAGCCACCTCCCCTTCCCCTTCCAAAGCTTCATCTCCAGGGGAAAGGGCATATTTGGGTGGCTGCTAGGTTAGAGAAAAGCCAGCAAGTCCAAGTAGGAACCCCCCCACACACACACAAACACACACCCACACACCCTACTGGCTCTGGTCTCTGTCTAGCCATCTGTGGCTCATAGGCCTTGGTCTGCGTATCCGTTTGTCTGTGGTTGTCAGGCGGCTGCCTGCCTTTGCATCATGTGGAAATGTCTGGGCGCAGGGAGGCTGCCAGCGCCCACCATCACCATGCTGGGAATGCTGTAGACTGATGCCATGGGGAGGAGGGAGGATAATGGGGTGAAGGGAATCTGAGAAATGTAAAAACTTTGCAAATATTCCTCTCTTTTTACCTCTGGTTCCTGAATTCCAGCCCTGGTTCCTAGAGAGAAGGCCCTCAGAAGAGGTTTCATTGACTGCGGAGAAAAATGGGGGATCAGGGATCAGGAGGATGGGGAGATGCACCCATGTTCTCATAGAGTCTGAGAAAGAGAAAGCCAAAAGGAGGGCAGAATCTTGATTCTCTTACTTTGGAATTATTGAAATTGTTGGAATATTTTAAACTTTCATACAGGGGAACAAATCATGTCCCTATAATAACTTATACACTGAGTTCTATATTGTCTCAGTGGTCTGCTAGGGGCATATATGTGACCTTGTGTTAGCGGAGGTCTCTGTTCTTTATATCTCTGCCTCCTGCAGGCTCTCTTAAACTCCATGTACCCATTTACTCCCCCCCCATACAAAAGGATCTCTTTTAACCCCATGGAAGTTGGAGGAGAAAATGGGAATAAAGCCTTTCCTCTCTCCAGCTGAATTTGTCAGTCTGTCTTTCTGTCTGTCACCATCCTTTTCTGGGAGGAAAATAAATCTCTACTTCCTTGGGAGGGAAGTGTTCAAACCCCTTCTTGGCTTTGAGAGAAATGGGGAGACTTCCAGAGAAGCAGGCCAGCTGGTTGGAGATAGGCAAGGAGCTCCCTTGGCTTGGGGTCCACCAGCAGCTTCTAGGTCTTCAGGCTGCTGGAGGCACGGGGTGCCAGTTGGGGTGAAAGGAGTCTGAGACAGGGGTGGGGCGCTCTGGAGTGCGGAGACAGCGTCCCCCGATGGGCCGAAATTCACCAATGAACAACTTCTGAGCTCTGGGTCTTTCTGTCCCCATTTCTGCTTCAGAGCCCATGGGCTTATGGGGGTGGGGGATGGCCACAGAGTCAGGGGCCAGGTGTCCCTCTCCTCAAATCCCAGGAAATGGGGGAAGGTCTCCTAGGGCCAAGGTGAGGACCAGCCTAATGGCTAGAGTCCACCCCCGGGGCCCTGGGGCCGTGGATCATGGCTAAGACGATGGTGATTATTTATTCGCTTCGCTAGAAGGGAGTCTTCCGAAGGAACAGCGTGAAGAGGAGGGAAAAAATGATCTCTCTCGTCTGCGGATATTAAGATGGATTTTTATTTCTTAAAGGACCCTCCCCGCCGAGAGCGCATAAGCGTAAACTTAATATATGCTCCGCAGCCCAACTCCAGAAATCGCAATAAAAGTTAAAACCTCCCCTACTGTTTTTTTTTAATTATGATATGGGAAAGAGGAGCAGGATTTATAGAGCTGAACTCTCGGCGTGTGTTTGAGACCTGCGGGAGAAGGAGAAAAAGGCAAGAGCTCGCCAAGGAAAGCCTTGGTCTCAAAGATCTCGCCGGCTTCGGGGGCTTCGGCTCGACCCGGGCGGATCCGCGGTGGCCTCCAGGGGACCTCGGCTCCCTCGCACCCTCCGCCCCGGTCCATGGCCTGGCTTCGGCTCCGAGATGCAGCCCTTCTCGGGAACAGGTGAAGGGCGGCGGCGACCGAGGACTGGAGGCTGTGGGTGGAAACGCCAGGGCGGGGTCTTTGTGTGGGTTCCGTGCAGGGGACGTGATGAGATTCGAAGGCTGAGTGTGGTCGGCGGACGACTTGGGTAGGAGCGCGGTCGGGGCAGGGCGGAGAGCACAGACAAGGTGGATGGCGTGTAGACTTTGGCCGCAGACGGAGCGGAGTGAGCTCCCGGGAAGAGGCCGGCGGCGAGGCGGGCAACCGGATGCTGAGTCAGTTGGAAGGACCTTGAGGTGTGTTTGGTGTTTGGGAGGCCGGAGGGGGCGGGGGGCAGGGGGTGGCCCAGAGTATGGAGCGCGCGGTGCGCTGGGCGCGGCGGTCAGCGTGCGCGAGGCGGCAGGCCCCGCACACCTCTGCGACTGGAGTGCCGTGTCCAGGACGACGGAACTGAGGCCGACCAATGATTAGAGTATGAAAAATAAATGCAGCTAAGGTCCTTCTTTTTTCTTTGTTTCTTTTCTTCTTTTCCACATAAGAGGTCCTTTCTTTTCTCTCTCTTTCGGAGATACCTGGATTTGGTCCAGAGCAGGTTGCCCGCGGGAGGGCCCGGCGAGCGGCAGCGCGCGAGGGAGGGCGAGGAGGGAGGGCGAGAAGGAGGGAGGGAAGAAAGGAGGGCGGGCGGCGGCGGCGGTGGCCGGGGCTTCCCTCCCTGGCGGGAGGCGGCTGCCCTGCATCTGTGGCCCTGGGGAGCCGAGGAGCAGGTAACGAAGGAGCTTCCCGAGGCGGGGCTGGACCAAGCGCGAGGCACCGAGTCTTCCGGGTCTCGGCCTGAGGCCATGGAAGGGAGAGAAGGTAGGGAGATCGGCGCCCGCAGGGACTGGCAGAGAGGCCTCAGAAAATGTTGAACCTGTATTTGATTTCAGGCTCACACTCATGTTGTGAGTCTGTATGCCTCGGAAGATGCGGTTTGTCTGTCTGTTTGAGACGTCCCAAGCCCTGGGTTCTCCTTCAATATGCTGCGGGAAAAAGCAGGAAAATTCGTCGGGTCATGCACTTTACATTCATTGGAGTCTCTGCCACTCAGAGGGGCTGGTTGCCGCGCCCCCCAGTTGAAAGGGGGCTTTCCTCCTGCGTTCTGGATGCGGGGTCCTCTGGCTCCCTCCGCCACGGGCTGAGTTTCCGGCTCCAGGTTCGCGGGTCGCCCTGAGGTTTGAGGCTAGACAGCTCTCAGTCGGGCAGGCAGGGCGGGGGAGAGACGAACGGCTCTGGCCCCTTAATTGTACTTCGGGCCCGTATTGTCTCTTCTTTCGCCACCTCCACTTCCTCAGTCTGGGCTCCAAAGTCACTGCAAATTTCTTTGCGACACACATCACACAAAAGAGCAGGTAACAACGGCGCTCAGGACCATGGAGGTTCCCTGCAGGGAGCACCCCTAGCTCTGGGGCCGCTCCCTCTCCAACCACTCCCTAGGCTGGGAAACCAGACCGGGTTGGGGGAGCCGGAAATAGACCCGTTTGGAAAGGAGCGGCAGGGCGGAGGCGACGGTGGGAATACAGGCCCGGCAGGCCGTGGCGTTGAGAGGGCCATGTTCACAGGCCCTGGGGGGTTTACTTCTGCTGGGCTTGGGGGCCTGACTCCTGGTGTGTAGGGATCCCGGATACCCACCTGGGTGGGGGCAGAACGTGGGTCTTCTCTCCACAGGCTAGGAGAACTCAGTTTCTTCTTCCAGCGCAGGCTTTTGCTAGGAGGAGTTGTGTGTGGGTGTGTTTTTTTCCCCAACAAAGAGAGATCAGGGAAGAGAAGGGGGGAAAGTAGAGGGGAACCGGGGAGGGGGTGGGGAGTGGGAGAGGGCAGCGGAGAGGTGCAATGAGCCCATTTCAGGGAGAGAAGAAAAGTGGAAGCAAATGGAGCACGGCCTTCGCGCGCCGGGCGGGTGCTGACGAGCCAGGGAGAGGGCTCCCTGCCTGAGGCGGCTGGAGATGGCCCGCTGGGGGCACCAGGAAAAGCCTGTTTTAAATTTAATCCCGAACTTGACGGTGTGGATTGAACCGGAGGGAATTTAAATCACTAAAAGGGAGGCGCAGAGCAGGGGGAGGAGACGACTCCAGCCTGTCTTTCTGTCTGTCCTTCCCGCCGAGCTGGCCCTGTCTTGGAAGTGGCTGCAGCTGCCCAGGTTTGAGGTGACAGAGTACGGGTGCCCCTCCCCCTTAGGAGGCTCTCGCGTGCCCCAGTGAGATATCTTTTGGGGTGGGAGGAGAGCTCTGTGAACCAGAGTAAATGCAGAGCTCCTAGCTAAAGCTGCCCCCCCCCCAACAGAAACCCCTAGCGGCCTCTAGTCTCTCGGATTTGCCCCAACAGTGTTGAGGAAAATTGAAGGGAGTGGTAGAGGGTGAAAAGGAGTCATGGTATCTGGCAGGAAATTCAGGAGTAATTGAACCTGGGAAGATGAGCCCCCTCCTTCCGGGTGTCCCACCACACCCACAGGCTTGGATTTGGGGGGAGCCTGAAGGTCTGCTTCAGCTCCCTGACCTGCCACCCCACCTCCAAATGTGGAGAATGGGGGCTAAAACCCACATGCAGTTGTGGAACCCGCGGGGCCTGGCCTGGTGGGCACCAGGACTCTCAGCCTCTTCCAGCCCCCCTCCCCAATGCCCCCCCTCTCCACAAGGAATTGGCGATATGGGGCTTTCTCAGGGAGGGGGCATGGGCGAGGCCTGCTTCCTGATCCACAGCTGTGCCTGAGCCTGTGTGGGGAGGGTCCGAGTTCTTCCTAAAGGAAGGCGACAGTCTCCCCTCGGTTTCACGGGGGATTTGACAGCAGCAGGGAGCGTGGCCCGGGTGATCCCAGCTGCCCCGCTGCGGCTGTCGCCGCTTCCGCCGGGTGGGCAGGCAGGGTGGGCAGACAGCTCTAGAGTTGAAAAGAAGGTGGTGGCCAAAGGAAAAAGAGAGGGGCGTCTGTTTACAGCCACCATGTCTATTGGAGGGGCTCTCCCAAATAGGAGGACCATAGGAAAGAGTCCTGAGGGAAGAATGTCCTCTAGGAAAGCTCATGCTCGGGACAGACGGGCCCTGCCGCCTAGCGAAGACGCAAAAGAGGAGCGGGGCATCAAACCTTCTCCGTCTTCTTCGCTCCTAGAATAGAACGTGGCTCAGCCGGAGCCGCCTGGGCGGCTGCCTGGGTCAAGACAGGGTTCTCTATCCCGGAGGCCTAGTGTGCCCACCAGAGCAGGTCGCCCGGGAGGGGCAGGAGAGGAGGCCTCTTCCTCCTTTGTGTCGGGCTGAAGTGGCTGCCGCGCGCGGAGCGGGTCCCGCGGCAAAGGCCCGGCAAGCGGCGTGCACAATACCACGGCTGCGCCGGCAGCCCGCGCCCGGCCCGGTCCTGCCTGCGTCCTGCCTGGGGCTGGCCGCCTTTCCTTGGCCTCGCTCCCCGCGCGCCTTCCTTTCCCGGCTCTCCTGTCTCTTTTTATCTCGCCTTCTTGCTTTTCTTTAATTCCCCCCTCGTTTTCTTCCTTTCTTTTCTAATCCTCCGTTGCCTTCTTTCCGTCCCTCCTTCCTGCCCTCCTCTCTGCGGTCCCGGCGCCGTGTTTCAGTTGGTCTGTCTCAGGCTCGGTCTCTCTCGGGCTCTGTCCCCTGACGTCCTCTTGGTCGCAGTCTGGCCCCGGGCCCCGCTGAAGGCTAAATGTCCCTGCTCATCGCTGCCAGTAGCCGCCCAAGAGCCGGTCCGGGTCTTCAGCCACCCGGGGCTGGGGGAGGTGCTGGCAGCGATGGGGATTTGGAGAAAGCCTCAGCAGGGGGACGGGAACCTCTTGTCTTTTCCTTGAACTAGTGAGGGAGATTTTTTGATTGACAGCTAACCCGACTCCATCAAGGCCAAAGAGATATTTTGTTTCTTGCTGTAATTTGGGTTTCCCAGCTCGGTGGAGCCCGGGGGAGGGGAAGACAATCGGAGCCAGGGCGCGAGGCTGAGGCCTGAGGTCGCCTCTCCCCAGCCAGGCACTTCCCTCATGCCCCCGAGCGTCGAAATCCCAGCCCCGCTTGGCTGAAAAGGAAAGAACTGGCGAGGGGGAGGAGCAGAGGCTGGGGAGGGGGCCTAGCCATGCCGTGGGCTCCAGCTCTACCCTCCAACCCAACTCTCCCCCACCCCCCATATACACCCTTTCAGACACCACACTGCAGCCCTTCTCCACCCCAGAGCAGGAAGGTCCAAAGAGATGCGGGAGAAAACCAGCCTCCGCCCCCAACCCCTGGCGTTTGGTCCCCTCCTGGGGACAGAAGAGGAAAGAAGGGCAGGCGTCTGGGGTCTGGGAAGCCGCCTTCCCTGTTGCCTCAGAGCCTACCTCTCAGCCTCAGCTCTTGTCTATTTCCCCCAGCAAGGTCTGGCTCTCTTCCCCTCTGACCCTGAGATTGCACCCCTCCTTCAAACTCACTCTGCCTCACCTCACTCACCTCTGGTGCACTGTGTCTCTGGGGACATCTCCTTACCTGCCCCTCTCTCCCCAGCTAACCTCCTGCTCCATTTCCTGCACCCAGTGAGAATGTCCTGCCTGTCTAAAGCCCCCCTTTACTAAGCCACTTTGGGGCAGCCTAATGGAAAGCAGGGAGCTGGGCAACGAATCCCAAATTCAAGAGGGATGGTAGCAACCAAACTTATTGGGGGGAGGAATCCAAGTGCCTAATCTTCCCCTAAATCACACTGCCCCCTCCGGAATTCCTGCATCCGACCCCAAAGAAATTGCTCTTTCCCATCCCTCCATTGCCTTTTTCCCGTTCCAAAAACAGCCTACAATTTTATTTAATGAAAGACACATTTATGAACAATCAAATGATCCTCATAAAAATTTTATTGAAGGACGTAAAAACAAGCTACTTGCCCACGACCGAGGTCGCTCCCCTGCCTTGCCCGCTCTCACCCTGGCTCTCTGCAGACTGAGCCTGGGAGTGAGTTCTCTTTTTTGGGGGGAGGGGGGGTCGCAGCGACGGAGTTGGGGGCAAAGGAGGGTGAACAGGAAGATGGGATGGGGACGCCCCACTTAAGTTGTGTAGGTCTCTCCTCCACTTCTTCAAGCTGGCAAAGAAAAATAGATACAGACAATAAATTTAAAATAAAGGCTCTTGTATATCTGTGCCAAGGCAAAAAGAGGACTTCTGAAGCTGATGATAAAGGTGTATGAGATCCCGAGGTCCCACCCCTCCCACCCCTGGATCACCTTCTCCAAGCTTTCCCTGCCCCAGATTTGGGGGGCTGAGTTGGCCAGTGGCAGAAGGACGCTCCCCTTTCCCTCCTTCCCTCCTTCCACCCCAGCTTCCCCAGTCCCCTCCCACCCTCCCTCCCTCGCTGCTGCTGCTCCTGAAAGAAATACATACATACACACTATTTAAAAACGCATTTTTAAAAGCCACGTTCCGAACTGACAATCGCTGATCTCGGCTCGCGCAGAGACTGCGGGAGCGTCGGGACCGACAGAGACGGATTACGTCAAGAAATAGTTCCTTCACCTACCTCGACCGGCCTCCCCGCCCCTGAGCCGCTCCTGCGCCCGGCTTGGCCCTGGGGGTCTTGAGACCCGGGTTTCGGGGACAGGCATTTTCACCCACTAAAAAAAAATCCTCCTGAGCGGGGGCGGGAGGCCCTCTGGTTACGGGCGGACATGGGCCAAGGGGGGTCTCTGATGAGATAGGAGCCGTCCTGAGGGGGTAGCCGGCGCCTTAAGTCCAGTGTTCCGGACCCCCAGGAAAACGCAGGTCGCGGGGATCAGCAGAGAGAAGGGGGTGGGTGAAGGGGGGGAAAAAAAAGCAAGGGAAAAAAAAAAGCCCCTGCGCATTGATCCGCGCCGTATTTTTGGGTAAATACGATCACGTGGGGGCTGGGGAACCAATGAGCTGCGGGGAAAAGGCTGGAAAAATAATTACCTGCCTTGATTGTTCTGTGAGCAGATAAAAAGTACATATACAGTTCATACAATAATCTTATGTATGTAAAACCCTGTTACGATGTCGGCGACGGGGCCCATCAGTAACTATTACGTGGACTCGCTCATCTCTCACGACAATGAAGACCTCCTAGCGTCCAGGTTTCCGGCCACGGGGGCTCACCCCGCCGCCGCCAGACCCAGCGGTTTGGTGCCGGACTGTAGCGATTTTCCGTCCTGTAGCTTCGCGCCCAAGCCGGCAGTGTTCAGCACGTCGTGGGCGCCCGTGCCCGCGCAGTCGTCTGTGGTGTACCACCCGTACGGCCCCCAGCCCCACCTCGGCGCCGACACGCGCTACATGCGGACTTGGCTCGAGCCGCTGTCCGGCGCCGTCTCCTTCCCCAGCTTCCCGGCCGGGGGCCGTCACTACGCCCTCAAGCCGGACGCCTACCCCGGGCGCCGCGCTGACTGCGGCCCAGGAGACGGCCGCAGCTACCCGGACTACATGTACGGCTCTCCCGGGGAGCTGCGCGACCGCGCCCCGCAGACACTGCCCTCGCCGGAGGCGGACGCCCTCGCCGGCAGCAAGCACAAAGAGGAGAAGGCCGACCTGGACCCCAGTAAGTTGGGAGCAATTTTCCTTTACAACCCGCGCGGGAGGGGAGGGGAGGACGGGCAGGCGGGGAGCCGGATTACAGCCCCTCTGAGCGGCCGCAGGGAGCGCGGGAGAGGGGCGAGGGCGAGGGGGCGAGGACTCAATAAAAGCGAATTACCTTAGGGAGCTTTCAGGGACAGGAAGGTCTGAGAAGGGGGCCCAGGGAGCCAGGCTGGGAGAGGGCTGAGGGGGGGTTCCTATCCCTGGAGCTGGCTTTGATGAGAGATCCCCCCCTCCACCCCCACCCCAAGCTTTTTTGGCTCAGTCGCCACTTTCGAAGAAATGCAGCCAGGGCCAGGGGGAAAGGTTCATTTTATAGTTTGAGGTGGGCTGGGGGGAAAGGTGGGGAGGGCACTGGAGACAGAGAGGAAGTACCCCGGGGAGAAAAATCACCCCTACCTCCCAGCCAGCATGGGTCCTCACCCCACTAGAGACTCATAAAACAGAAGGTCCATAGACTTCTCCCCCAAGAGCACTGGGGTAAGAGGTTGGGGGCAATTTCACAGTTTGGGAACTTGGAGGGATCAGGACTTCCAGAGTTGGGGGCAAGTAGTGGGATCTGAGTTTCCTGAAACTTGTAGTACCCTCTTTTGAGGGTCTGCAGGAGAAAGGGTTGAGAATGAGGTCCAGGGATGAGGAGTGAGGGAGGCTTCTTCCCAGATTAGAGAATTCTGCAAACACACACACGCACTCCAGTCAGCAGGATAAGTCTTCTGAGCATTGCAGAGAAGGGCTGGGATGGTTGTGGAGCAGGTGGGAGTCGCAGGACCAGAGAAAGGAGAAAGAAGGGGAAACAGCAGGGGAGGGAGAGCAGTCCCTTGGGGGTGAGGAAGTGTCTAGGGGAGTCCCAGGATGGGGCTGCAGGAAATCCTTTCCTTCAGCTCCCCAAGGGGCCAGGGCCTAATTATCCTCCCTTCCCTGTCCTCAGCTACTCCCATAAACCTGAAATTGGAGGCTTGGGTCCTGCAGAGCCTATCCTAGGGCTGGTAGAGGGGGTACTGGAAGCCAAACAGGGGAGCTAAGGGATGTAGGAGAGCCTGTCCCCAAGGCCAGCAGCTTTCGTGGGGAGAGGAGAAAGGCTTTTCTCATCCCAACATCACCCTGAGAATTCGCCTTAGCAGGGTTGAACTCCGAGCGGGAGGCAGGCGCTGGAGAGGGTAGTGAGGGGCTTGAGAACTCTTAGGGTTAAGAAGCAGAACTGCTGAAATTTCAGGACTTGGTCGTGGGCTGGGAGGATGGGAGGGGGCAGAGGAGGAGGGAGGTGGGGAGGAGAGGGACCTCGCTATAAAAATAAAAAACAAGAGAGAGAAGCGTTTATGGTCCTATGAAATGGTTGGGAATTTAGACTTTTTTATGAGGATATTCTCGAATTACTACTCTTGAAGCTGAGGACCAGACTTCAGGGGCTTTGATAGCTTCTGATTTCCTATAATTTAAGGTGCTGGAAACTGCAAAGAGAGGAGATGGGGAGGGGGGAGAATGCAAAAGGAGGAAGGGGGGAAATTCCTAAAGCAAAACAAAACGTGTCCAAATTCAGGTTCAATTATTGGGTTTGGGGAGCTTGGCTAAGCCTGGGGGTGGGGTTGCAGGGGACCTGGGCTGGAAAGGGGCTCCACTGACCCCTGCCTGTGTTTGGCCCTCCAGGCAACCCCGTGGCCAACTGGATCCACGCCCGCTCCACGAGGAAGAAGCGCTGCCCCTACACAAAGTACCAGACGCTGGAACTGGAGAAGGAATTTCTCTTTAATATGTATTTAACCAGGGACCGTCGGTACGAGGTGGCCCGGGTTCTCAACCTGACCGAGAGGCAGGTCAAAATCTGGTTTCAGAACCGGAGGATGAAGATGAAAAAGATGAATAAAGAGAAAACCGACAAGGAGCAATCCTAAACCCTGCCCTGGCCTACTGCCTCGGCACAGCCAAGGGAAAAACAAAAATCCCAGAAAAAAATACCCTAACCCAGGCGGGAGAGAGCACGAAAAGGAAAAGGAAAGAGCAAGATAGAGAAAAGCCAATCAGCTTAAAAAGAAAAAGAAAAAAAAAAGAAGGGGAAAAGGAAAACTCTTGCGATTTGGGAGGGTTCAGTGTTAAGAAATTGGCGTTTTAGAGTTAGTTCTACCCAGCAAGGAGGAGATGGGGAGAGAAACCGAGTTCTCTTCCCTCAGCGCAACTGAAATAAATGACGCACACAAATGTGATTTCCCCCTCCTTTCTTCAGAGAAGCCAGTACTTGAATCGCTATATTTCTGTTTTTTGTTTTTTTGTTTGTTTTGTTTTTCCTGTATCGTATTTAGTCCGGGCTATCCCTTCCTGGGCCTGGGGCGCTCTGCGTGCAGATTTTGTACAAAAAATACACACACGCACACACAGACACACACACACAATAGTGATTCCCAGCCCAGGAGCTGAGGGGTGAGGGCTCAGGACCAAGCTGCAGGCTGAGTCCGGCAGAGCAGGCCGGCGCCTCGGGCATGTACATAGCAGTGTTTCCTCTCATCCCCAGCGCCCGTCCCCAGCGTCCGTCTGTAATGTGCTTCTGTTTGTTATGGTAGAACAGCTCTGTGTTAATATATCGAAGTCACTTAAAAAAACAGAAACCCAACTGCATCCAGTTCTCGTTATTTCTCCTCCCTGTGGCTCCCAGGCTGCTTTCGTGGAGGAGGCAAGTGCTCTCAGATCTTCTGAGGGAGGCTGGAGCCGGAGAAGGGGCTCCCTCCATCTCGGAAGGGCAAGTGCCTGCCCCTTCTCTCCAGGCAGG
>PVKY010001621.1:0-30469 GCA_004027775.1 Bradypus variegatus | reverse complement strand
TCAACTCTGCAGGCGGGGTTTTTGCAGCCACTTCATTTCCTTCTGGGAGGCTGTCGGTGCATTAGCTGGCTCCGCGTCTGCAGGTGATCACTGAAGAGGGGGACAAGGGGCGGCCCTGGCCGGCCTTCCTGGCCTGGCAGGAGCAGGGCCCGTGACTCCCCTGTCTGCCTCCCTTCTGCTTCCGTGACCGGGCGAGTTGTCTCAGCTTCTTCCTGGCTGGCAGGAGGTAGGAAGTTGCTGGGTAAATAGGAAGCTGTGCCCTGCTCCTCCACTGCCAGTCCAGGGCCGAGGCTGCGAGGCAGCAACAGCTCCCTGCAACCTTGGTGCCGCCAGGAGACCGGCTTTTTGTGAGCGTGTGCCAGAGAAGCGGGTAGAGCTTGCGGGCCTGCCTCGCTGCCTGTCTCCCTGAGCTGGTCAGTCTGCTCCCCTTGGCATACTGACGTCAGGAATCGTGTCACCCTTGGTCTCCCCGTGGCCTGGCAGCTGCACCGTGCAGTTTTTGACTCGTCCCCTTGCATCACTGAAGAGCGCCCAAGCCAGTGGGGAAGAGCCCCGCGCTGCCCGTTACCCACTGCCTGGGGGCTGGGGACCTGCCTGTCATCTCCTTGTGAACATCTTCAAGACTATTTCTGGCCTTGCCTTTATCCCAGCGGCTTGGGGGGATAAATATAGAAACGACTGAAAAGCCCCAGTGGTGGGCAGGCAGCAGGCAGGCAGGGGTGCGTGCAGCCGGGGTGCTTGGCTATAAATAAGCCTGCCAGAATGCCTCCCAGCCGTGTCGCCGCTGCTGAGCGGCGTGCAGAAGGACAGATTTCCTCGCTGACTCCCTTCCAGAGCCACACTGTGCCCTGGGGTCCAGCGAGGGACAGGGAGGGAGGTAGGGGGCGGCTGTGCTGGGCTGTTGCAGACCCTGAGCAGCAGGGCAGGCTGCTGGAAGCTTCTGCACTGAGAACTTCCCAGTAGCTTATGAGAGGGGAACGGCAGGGTGGTCCCCACCGGAGTCCCCAGGCAGCCAAGTGGAGGGAAAGGCCTGCGTCTGCCCGTCCTGTCTCCGTCGGTCCAATCCGGCTTGCTCAGGCCTCCGAGCAAACAGGGCTGGGCTGGGCACCGGCTCCTGGGGCCTTCACCAGCCTCAGGCCGAGCTCCCTGCAGCTCTGTTCATCTCCTGGCTCCACCATGCACCCGAGCACCCAGGGGCGCCTGCCGAGACCAGGGTAGCTGGGGGACAGGCTGCAGACTGTCCTGGGGTGGGCTGGCTCTTCCCCACCTCTGCCCCTTCCTCACACGCCTTCCTCATCTTCCTCTCCACCTTCCTCGCCCCCTCCCCGTCACCCCAACTGCTACCCCCTAGTTTGAGGCAGGTAATGGGCTGGTGTTGAGCGAGGAGCAGACACGTTCGCGAGAGACACTTGCAGTGGGAAAGAATAGAAGTCGGTAAGCTGGCAGGAAGCCTGTGAACGCACCATGAATAAAATAGCGTTGCTGTGCCGTCACCAATCGGGGGAAGTGGCTTCCCGTGCGCCTGTCCTCTCCTGTGGCCTCACGGAACAAAGGC
The DNA here is from genome assembly GCA_004027775.1 of Bradypus variegatus. NCBI lineage: Eukaryota > Metazoa > Chordata > Mammalia > Pilosa > Bradypodidae > Bradypus > Bradypus variegatus. Next base: position 28,914 of record PVKY010001621.1, on the reverse strand, counting down.
CTCGAGCTGGAGCGTGTGGGCAGGGCCCGTGCAGGCAGAGATGACATGTATTAATATTTTCTAAATAAATGCTGTCCGGATGTGCCTGCTGTGTGCGGGTGGGGAGGAGCGGGCTGGGGTGGGGGCCCTGAGGGCTGCGGAGGACACTCTGAGAGCAAACCCCCTGTTGCCCCCCAGCCCCGGCTTCTCCCGCGCTGTAGGCTGAAGGGTCCTGGGGAGCTGTGGGCGGCTTGATTTCGGGCGCTGGCTGCCCATGCACAGGTTCCCTCACTCAGCCCCAGGTACCAGGCCCTGAGCGCAAGGGGTGCAAAGACAAGTCGGGATCTGTTTCCTTGGGGCTGCCATAACAAAATACCACAGACTGGGTGGCTGAAGACAATGGGAACGTGTCCTCTGACGGGTCAGCGTCCAAAATCGAGGTGTCTGCTGAGCCGCACTCCCTCTGAAGGCCCCGGGGCAGCCCCTCCCTGGCCTCTGCCAGCTCCTGGGGGTGCCGCCATCCCTGGCGTCCCTGGCTTATAGCCACCTCCCTCAGTCTCTGCCTCCTTCCCCCCTGGGGGGGTCTGTGTCTCCTCTCCTTAGAGGGCACCGTCACTGCATTAGTACCCACCCCGCTCCAGCGTGAGCTCATCTCAACTGGATGACATCCCCAAGGACCTATTTCCCAATTAGGTTCTGGAGATGAGGGCTTCAACACATGTTGGGGACACCGTTCCACCCACCCAGTCAGGTATGGCCCCTCTCAAGAAGCCCCCAGGCCACTGGAGGGGTCAGGGCATCAACAGACAGGGGTGATCTGTGCCGGGCCCCATGGGAGCAGAGGGGGCTGCCCCTTCATGGGGTGCAAGTTGAGCCCACCAGACCGGAGAGGTGGGGGGTGGTGGGAGGGGAGCCCTTCCGACTAGAGGGGACGGTAGCGGGAGGAAGCACCGTGGTTCCGTGGTTGGGCAGAGCCTGCAAGAAGGAAGGAGCCAGTGCGGGCCGAGGGGGGCTTTGGAGGGGCCTTCTCCAGAGGGTGACATGCTCTGACGCTGCAGAAGAAAGAACTTCCTCTGGCTTGGTGCGGGTAGCGGGTCGGAGGCAGGGGGAGGAGGAGCAAGCTGGCAGCAGCATCATGGAGACCGTCTTGCTTCGTTGAACACCTGGAAGGTTTTTTTAATGAGCTGTCGAATCGGGAGGCTCGCGTGTGGGTGCCTGCCCCACAAATGGGTGTCTCTTTGATCTCTAAAGTGGCTGCGCTGAGCTGCCGCCGCAAGGGCTGGCAGGGGGCACGGAGCCGTCAGCACCGACGTGCACAGCCCCGCCCTGTCCCCAGAGGAACGGCTGTGTCCGGCCTGCCTGGCCTCTGTCCGCAGCCTGGTCCCGAGTAGACATACTGACCCCCAAGGGGCTTAGGCGCGACCTGGAGCTCCGTCGCCTGCCCTCAGTCCTTGGTCAGGGTGCCTTGTGGGTGCTGACGCTTGGCTGTGCCGGGAGCTCCAGTGCCCCGAGAAAAGAAGCCACTTAAGAAGAAGTGTTGTTTGAGGGAAAGATAAACATTTTATTTAAGCGAACCACAGAATGTCAACATGGTCATGTATTCATGGCTCGGCGGGTGTATGTCGATAAACAGAGAGAAGAAAGAGGTGATTGTATGGCTGTCTTGCCTGGGGGGAACCACGACAAATGCCTTCCACACCAATGCCTTTCTGCACTGATAAGGTCAGAGCCAGGAGGCTGCTAAAGGGCACATAGTCCAGTTCTTCACTTCTCAGATGGGGAAACTGATCCCCAAGGTGGATGGGGGTGGGAGAGGGGGCATGTCCAGAGTCACATGAGGGACTCGGGCAGGGGCTGGTGGGAAGCCAGGGTCCCTCCACGGCCTCCAAGGCTCGGGGTGCCTGCCAAGGTGGATGGAGAGCTGAGGGTGCTGGGGAGGCTCCCCCATACCCCTGCCCCCTGCCCTGCCCCTCCCAGTTGAGGGAACACACAGACCCTGCCTGGCCTCCCTGGGCAACCCGCCCCCTCCCAGCCTCGGCTCCTCATCCTGCCACTTCCTCGCGGACCTCGTGACCAGGCAAGATGGCGATGGCGAAACAGGTTGGCGCTGTGGCAGATCCCGCGTGTTGGCCGCAGACAGGCTTGGGTTCCTCCCGCTGGTTCCTGGCTCTGAGGCCTGTGGGACTCGTGAAATAGTGGCCCCTCGGGGTGGTTGTGAGGACGAAATAAAATGAGACGGAGCCTGTCAGGTCGCAGGTCAGCTGGCCTCTGATCGGATGGTGGTGACCCCTCTGCACAGATGGGGAAACCGAGGCTCAGGAAGGCTGTGACTTGGGAGGGTCCCAGAGGTGGCTCCTGCCTGGGCCTGTGTTTTCCCTGGAAGCAGCGGCCCTAGTCTCCCTTTCCTAGTGAGTGTTGGAGGGCACTCAGGGGCCACGGAGAAGGCCCTCTGGCTGCAGGTCAGGTTCCAGCTGGGTGACCCTGTCTGTCCTAAGGGTGGGTGTTCACATACCCCATCTTCACAGAAGTCTCCAGCCACCAGGTATTCGCTGGACCTCACGTCTGGGGTTGCCCTGGCCCTGGAAGTTCTGGGGGTCCTTTAGGAACCCTTCCTTTCTTCCTTACTTCTTTCCTTTGGTCTAAAGACCCCCTCAAGGCTTTAGGAAAGGCCCCTTCCCCCTCTTTGAGATCTAGGGAAGAGAAGCCTGGGCCTCGGTGCTCAGTAAAGGTTTGGGTGACTGTGCAGCCACCTCCCCCGCTAGCCTCCCTCCTCTGACTCTGCCCTGCCCCTCCCTGGGAAGGCAGAAGCTGAGCTGGGGGTGGGGGCAGTCTGGGCCTTTGATGTGTCTGGGGTGGGGGGATTTATGGCCCTGCAGGGAGGAAGGAGAGTTACTTCCATCTCCAGCTTCCTAAATTCCTTGCTTTATGGCTGGAGTTGGAGGCAGCTGTTAGGAGACTGTCCCCAGAGATCTGTTTTCCTGGGGCCCAGCAGATGATGGAGACTTCAGTGCCCCCATCTGTGAGCAGAGAGCCCCGGGGACATGCTGTGTGTGGGCAGACGGGCTCGAGGCTTCTCGGCCGGGCAGCTGAGGGACGGGGGCCTTTCTGCCAACGGTCAGCGCCTCCTGCCCAGGGACACCTGCTTGAGTGCCCTGGGTGGCCAGGCTGGCTTCTCTTTGCCCTGGGCCTGGTGGGCTCCATCCCCCTGGCTCAGCTGACCCGTCCCCTGAGCCAAGTCTGCCCCCTTTAAATCCGTGGTTCCCCTTAAATGTCACTGTCCGCACTGGGTCGGGGGGCCCAAACCAGCCAAGCACTTCCGAGATAAGTCACTCCCCTGCGTGGAAAGCTTGTGTTCCCACCATGTGGGCAGAAGCAGCTGTCCAGCAGCCGTGAAATCCAGTGTCTGCGATGGTTTGCTGTCCCCTGGAGTCCAGCCCGCAGGGGTCTCCGCTCGATCCTGGGCCTCGTTCCTGAGGTGAGGGGCTGGCCCCAACCGCGCTCTGCCCGGGTGATCCGGGTGGCTGTCCAGCCAGGCTGGTCTCAGAGTTCCATCATCCCGCAGACCCCAGACCCCTCCCTGCCCAGCCCAGCCTGTCTGACAACCGTGATCCCAATTCACGAGACTTCTCATGAGACGCTGTGGGGAGTAAGGTGGGCTTGTCTGACAACACATAAATGCTTTTGGCTTGACTCTGCCCCACTTTTGTTGTGGTGGTTTCAGCAGAAATCAGGTAGGCCGCCACCTTCTGCATTTTGAGCCCTGTTCATTTGCAAACCCAATGGACTTGCTCTTGGCGTTTTGGTGCCGGGTCTCCAGGGTCAGGAGGGTTTGAGTGTGTGGCCTGGGTCGGAGCCGGCCTCCTGGGCTCTCTGGTTCCACGGGGTCCAGGCGGATGAGAGTGTGAGCCTGACGGAGGGTGGGGAGGGGGCCACAGGGAGGGCAGCTGGGGGCAGCGGGTGACATTGGTTCATGGCCTCCTTGGGAGCTCCCCGGTTGACCACAGACGTGTGTTTAAAGAGTGACTGTGTCTCCAGCACGGCTAAGGGTGGTGAGGGGATCTGGGGACAGGTCAGCGGACTGTGGACGCAGCATAAGGTGTAGCTTCCAGAGGGGCTCCCGTGGGCCGGAGGGAGAGGTTGAGAAGTTGAGGGGGAAGCAAGGCCCTTCCTTTCAGCAGCCACTTGAGAGGGAGGAAGAAGCAGTTGGGGCGACCAGGGAGGAGACGGCCGCTCTCAGGCTTCCCAGCAGCTCCTCTTGCCTCTGTTGTGAGGACCAGTGGACGCGAAGCAGATGAACGAGCAGATGCGGGGCCTCGGGGAGGATGGCGGGAGCTGAGCCAGGCAGGATGGACGTCCGGCTGGGGAAACTCAGGCACCGTGTGTGTCCCGGGGCCAAGAGCCAAAGCCCCAAAGGAGCCTTTGGGGCAGACCCGAAAACAGACCCGAGATTAGATCAAACCCTCATTGATAACAGTGGCGGGATTAGGGGGAAGGGAGCTGAGTATTTGTTTAATCTTCCCCTAATTGTCTCATCTTTTCAAACAGAGCGACTGATTATAAGACTGACTATAATCCTGTTTCAGGCTCTGGGCTGGCGATGCTTTCTGGAGAACAGAGCCCTTGATTCAAAAGAGCTGCCCCTCTCTGAAGACGCCGCTGTGCAGGGACAGCCCATCAGCTCCAGGAGTGGCAGGAAGGGTTTTGCAGTGTTCAGGCGGGTGGCGGCGTCACCCACCCCAAAGCCTAAGTGCAGATTACCGTTTGGGCGTTTTTATGCTGGGCCATTGCTGCACACTTTATTGGGAGATACCACAGGTCCCAAAATGAAGACGGGCCAGGGAAGCGCGAGAGTCATCTTAATGGTAGCTCCCTCGCGGCAGACGGTGCCAGAGGCTTAGTGCACATTTATTGTTGTCCTTGCATCAGCCCTGCAAGGCAGGGGTGATAGATGGGGAAACGGGGGTGCAGAGAGGCTTCCTGGCGATTAAGTGGGTCGCCCTGATCTAAGTGTCCAAAGCCCCTGGCCTTCTCCACACAATGGGGCATGCTGGAGAGAGAGGCTTATCTTCTGTGTGCAGATGCGAGGGTCTCTGGGCGATGGCAGGGGGAGGCGGAAGTGTCTTCTCCATGTGAACCAACGCAGCCCACTTGAGGATTCGAATGTCCCCAGCTTTTAAAAAAGCAAAGCCTGACCCAGGTGCTTGCTTAGCACAGGCACATCTCTTCCATGCGAGCCTTGGGCAGACGGACTTGGTCCAGACGGTGACAGACACTTCCCTCTCCATCCCTGACCCCACCCCAGCCCGCACCTGTCCAGAGCCAGCCAGCCCAAGATGGGGCACTTAGATTCATGGACTTAATAACCTTTCCCTGTCAGTGCTGGTGAGAATGGAGTGGGGAAAACTGATAAGCGTCCGCCGTGTATTATTGCAAGGCAGAGGAAGGCCTTCCCAGCTGGTGGGGCCGCCGCATTTTCCACCTGTCCCCTGTCCATCACATCCCACCTCGGAAGGGTTGTAAATTGCGGGTCCCCCAGGGCAGCTCTGCAGTGCAGATCTCTTGGGTGCCTTGTACAGTCTGTGTCTCTGTGGACTGGCGCAGGCGGGGGCCCTGCTGCAAAGTCGGGCGCCTTGTATGAGCAGGAGCAGGAGGAAACCAGGAGAGGAGATGCACCTGGACACCTTGCTGCTTCTGCAGGGTCACCTGAGCTGGTGGCCTGCCCATGTCAGAGGCCGGGCGTGCCTCATGCACGCTCTGCAGCCCCATCCCAGCCTGGCCGGCCCCTGGGGCAAGGGGAGGCTGCAACTGGCCAACCCCAGCAGCCATGGCCTCGCCCAGAGCTGTCCGCCCACCCCCAGCTCCGCCTCTTTGTTCTGTGCCCCCAGGACGCTGGAATGTGGGGCCCAGGTCAGGGTGGGCCCCACAGGAACTTCACCCTTTAGCTTCCTAAAACGTTGTGTGACCGCCAATGACTGTTTGCCCTGTGCCAGGTCCCGCCCTAGATACTTCTGTGACATTATCTGATTTTGTCTTTACAACAACCCCATGAAGCCGGTGCTGTCATTAACCTTGTTTTATAGACGGGGAAACCCTCAGAGGCTGAGTGAGTTGCCCAAGCTGCTGGGCACTGCCCGCCTGGCCTCTGACTCCTGTTGGGAGCTGAGGTGCCCAGTCTAATTGTGAGCTAATCAGCCCGAGTCCTTGTTCGGGTTTCCACCTATCGGTGGGACTCAAGGCAGTTTCCTTGCCTGAGCCTCGGCTCCCGCATCTCTAAAATGAAGATAATCGTTCCTGCCCCGAGGGCCACGGTGAGGGTTAAAGGAGCTGGTCTCGGTTAAGGGTTAGAGTACCTCAGTGCATCGGTGTGGCCAGCTTCCAAGATGGCCCTGCTGGTCTCCTCCTCTATAAGGCTGACTGTGTAACCAGTAGGTTGCTGTGGAAACAATGGCATGTGACTTCCGCTGCTAGGTTGTGAAAGACCCCTGCCTTCCTCCCCCTTGGATCACTCACTTTGGGGGAAGCCATCACCGTGTCAGGGGGACGTTCAAGCAGCTTTCCGGAACATTCTGGACACATGGTGAAGAACCCAGATCTCCTGCCAATGACCGGCACTCACCAGCTGTGTGAGTGAGTGAGCGCCTCAGACGTGGCTTCTCCAGCCCCTGGAGCGTTCAGAAGAAGGCAGCTTTGGCAGCAGCTGGTGTGTGACCTCCGGAGGGACCATAGCCAGGCCCCTCCCAGATGCCTGGCCACAGAAGCCATGTGAGATAATAAATACATATTGTTTCAAGCCACTGGGTTTTGGGGTAATTTGTTGCACAGCAATAGATGACAGATATAGAGCACCGTAAGCATTTGCTTCCTTTCTGCTGCTCCAGCGAAGCATCTTTACTCCTGGGGCAAAGCATCACCAGTCCCGACAGCTCAGACACAGCATCCGGGACCTGCCTTGCTGCCCCGTGGACCCCGTGGGATCTGGTCTGAGCTGGCGGGCTGGAGGGGGCTGGGGCTGAGTGCAAGGCAGGTGGAGACCCAGCAAATGCAGACCCTTCCCTGGCTCTGCCTGCATGCGTGGTGATAGATGGGGCGAGGTAGGACGTCAGGACCTTTTCCTTCTGGGCATGGGAGGGAAACTGTTGTCTTCCTCCTCCAAGCTCTTCCTGTCTCTCTTTCCTCAGCTGCGCTTTACAGACTACCTGAGGTGCTAGGCTTTGGTTCTCTTTTTTCTGACCCCTGAGATCCTCCCTGCTTAGTAGGAAGGGGTCCCAGGAGATGAGCCATGGAAAGGGGAACTAAACGTCTGGAGCCCTGGCCACTGGAGCTGCCTTAGCAGCGTCACTGGGGGGATCCCTGTTTGCCATCCTCTGTGGTTGTGTTAGGAAGCTGTAACTTGGGGGCAAACTCCAGTGCCGTGTGGCTCACCCAGGCCTGGCCCCTCAAATCCCAATCTCACAAGGAACACGCATTTGGGAACGGGCTCTGGATCGGGCAGCCTTGGCAGCGTGGCTGCTGTGGCCAGAAAAGCTGCTCCTGAAAACTGCTTTTAAGTAAATGTGTCATTATTGCTAGGCATTTCATGCCTTCTTTTCCTCAGTCGTTTTTTGGATACCTGTTATGGTTCTAGGCACCAAGGAAACAAGGATGAATTAGAGCAAGTTCCTACCCTGGGGCGTTGATTAAACATGGAACCAAGTTCGATGGCAGCTCGCCTTCTCGAGGCTGTGTGTGTGCTGATGGCCTGGGCGGTGGAGGGGGCTGCAGGGCAGGGGGGCCACACCACAGAGGCCATTTCCGGAGGAGGCAGCGCTGGCACAAGGAGGCTTAGCGTGAGGTGGCCCCGGGGATCTCAGCCTCCTGCTTCCGCGGACTGTGTGTACAGACCTTCCCTGTCAAGTGGCACTTTGCTCCTGGAGATGTGACTCGGTTTTCTCTCCTCCCCTTCCAGACAAAGTGACCTTTCCTTCTGAACTCCTTGAGGTTTGCTAGAATCACCTGTAAACCTGTCAGGGCCTGTGTCTCATTTATTGGTTTTTGTTTGTTTGGCAAGGGAAAGCTTTGATTACGATTTTAACTTACTTAATGCTCATTTATCTATTCAAGCTATTTCTTCTTTTGTCAATTTTGCACTTTTTGTTTTTCTAAGCCTGTAGCCTTTCTATCTAGGTTTGCTCATTTATAAGCTTATGGTTGTTTGGAATAGTCTTTTTGTGATTTTTATATCAGGTTTTTTTGCTTGTTTTTTGTTTTTTTCTCCTCGGTCCATCTTCCCACTGATCTAGCTTATTCTTGTCAATGAACTGGCTGTTTGGTTTTTTCACCTTCTGTTCTTTTGGTGTCTTTTTCATTGAGTTCTGCCCTCAACTTTCATTTTCCTGCCTTTCTTCTTTCTCTGTTTGTTCTTGAGCTCCTCATTCTTTAATGGGGTGCTGAGCTTTCCCTCTGTGAGTAAGTGGAAATCCCCGGGAACAAGGGCACCGCAGGCACCCCTGCCCCGTCAAGGACCCTTGGCACTCATAGGTTCAGGGGCTTACTCCGGCCTCGGGCTGGTCACCACAAGGAGAGCATGAGACCAACCCTGCTTCCTGTGTCAGCGCAGAGAGCACGTCTGTGACTCGTGAGAGTACCTGGGCCGGCCAGCGGCTCTGCAGGGGAGCAGGCCCTTCGGATGAAGGCACGCAGGTGCATCGTGGGGGAAGGTGGTAGAAGGAGGGAAGGAAGGCGCAGGCCCGGCAGCCAGGCCAGGGTGCAGCAGGCCTCCTTTGCAGGAGCCGGACTGGCCTGTCCAAGGGCTGTAGCGCGTCCTGCCCAGCGACCGTGCACGTGAGCAGCCCTGGCAGCGGTGCCCGGCCTTGCTGGCCAGGATCAAGAAAGTGCATTTTACACCAACAGCTGCATCTCCGAGGCCCGTTTTACTGCCTGAAGTTCCTTCTTCCAGTTTACAAAGAGACCCTACATGTTCTCCCGTAAGAAGCCCCACAGAAGTCCTCATGACCACTACGTCCCAAAGAGCCTTGCTTCTCACCCTCCCCTCCCCTGATGCAAAACAAGACAATGGGTCGTGTGTGGTGGTGCGTGGAGAGAGAGCACCATACTCATCGTAGTTTGATCTGCTCAGTTTGTAGAGGGCCTTGGTAAATCTGTATAGACTTTAAAAAACTTTGTTGTGCCTCTTTCAATGCCTGGCCATTCATTCATTCATTCATTCAGTAAAGAGCTCTTGAACATCCTTGTGTGCCCAGCTTTCTCGTAAGCACTGTACCAAGCAAAATCTGTCCGAAAACATACTGTTCGGTTTGCTAAATGCCAGGGAGGAAAATAAGTAAGGGAAGGGAGGAGAGAGTAGGAGAGTGGGAGATTTTAGTAGGATGGACAGAGGAGACCTCACTGTAGAGACTTAACATAAATGTGGAAAGTGAGCCATGTACTATCTAGGAAATGCATTTTGGCAGAGGGAGAGCACCTGCAAAGGCCCTGAGCTGGAAGTCTGCCCGGCAAGCTTGAGGAAGAACAGGGAGGCCATTGCGGCCGGCACAGAGTGGGAGAGGAAAGGTGGTAGAAAATGACAGCGATTTGTAGGTCATGGTAAAGCCTTTGGACTTGATCCTTGTCCTTAGAGGGATTTGAGGTCTAGGAGAGGCATCGTCTCATTTGCATTCACATTTTAAATGCTTACCTAGGTCAGTGTGTGGAAGCTGGAGTGGAGGAAGGGAGGCCAGTTAGAAATTCTGTATTGTAGTAGCCCGAGAGAGAGTCATTAAGAGGTTTGTAGATGTTTGCCGGAAAGTCGCAGAGAAGGAAGTGAATCACCTTTGAGAAGGAGCTGGAAGCAGCTTACCCTTCAGCAGTGCACACAGAAACCCCCAGCAGAGCACCATGCCCCATCCAGGCAGCCCCTGGGAGGGGAAGGCCACATAAGGCCGAGCCTGGACGCAGAGTTGTTTCTTCCTTCTGGTGCTCCAGCCTTGGCTCTGTGGGAGTTAGTTGCACCCTTGGGTGCTGACCATGCAGCTGGCTGAGTGGAACTGAGGATGGAGACTATACCGGTTTGTATATATTATGTCCCCCAGAAAAAGCCATGTTCTTTTATGCAACCTTGTGGGGGCAGACATATTAGTGGGGATTAAGTTGGAACCTTTGGATGAGGTTGTTTCCATGGAAATGTGCGCCACCCAACTGTAGGTGTTAACTCTGATTGGATGGTTTCCATGGAGATGTGGCCCCACCCATTCAGCATGGGCCTTGGTTAGTTTACTAGAGCACTATATAAGCTCAGACAAAAGAAGTGGGCTTGCTACAGCCAAGAGGGAGACTTTGAAGAATGCACTTTGAAGAGAGAGGAGCTGCAGTTTACAGAGACATTTTGGAGACAGCCTTTGAAAGCCGAGTTTTGCTCCGGAGAAGCTAAGAGAGGACAAATGCCCCAAGAGCAACTGAGAGTGACATTTTGGAGAGAAGCTGAAGCCTAGAGAGGAACGTCCTGGGAGAAAGCCACTTTGAAACCAGAGTTCTGGAGCAGCCACCAGCCATGTGCCTTCCCAGCTAACAAAGGTTTTCCGGACACCATTGGCCATCCTCCAGTGAAGGTACCAAATTGTTGATGCATTACTTTGGACACTTTATGGCCTTAAGATAGTAACTGTGTAACCAAATAACCCCCCTTTTATAAAAGCCCATCCGTATCTGGTGTCTTGCATTCCAGCAGCGTTAGCAAACTAGAACAGAGACCTTGGGCCCGACCCAGGGAACCCTTAGGAAGAACCAGGACCATGCGGCCATTCTGCAACTTCCCTGAGGGACCCGTTCTTGGACCTTCCCTGCCTCCCAGAGGCTCATGGAGTCCTGATGCCCGCGCTTCCTGAGCAGATACGCCATCTCTGCTTGCTATCTGCTCCTGGCTGTGCCGCCCTCCTTCCTCCACCTTCCACCCGAATCTCGACTCACCCCTTGTAGCGGTTCCCAGCTGTGGAGCAGGTGACCGGGTTGAATCCCGGCTCAGTCTCCTCCAGCTGTGTGACCTGGGGCAAGTTTCTAACCTCCCTGTGCTTCCATTTCTTCATCTGTGAAATGGGGGCAAAGGGGATTAAAGACATTCACTCATGCCCAGCCCTTGGGCAGCCGGTCAATAGTGGCACCAATTGTGGCCCTTGTCCTGTCTTTGGGGTCGCTGAGCCCACTCCTGTGGCAAGCCTTGAGAACAACTGCTGGGCCCCCTTCAAAGGCACCTGCCTGGGGTTTGGGGAGACTATAATCACAATAGTTACCATTCACTGATCTCTGGCTGTGCTCTGGCCACATGGAAGCTCTTTACAGTCTTCCCCTCACTTCGTTCTCAGAAAAGCCTGGGAGACAAGGACTATTTTGCACTTTGTAGAAGGGGAAACTGAGACTTAGAGCAATTAAGGACCTTGCCACAGTCCTCTGGCTGGGAAGGGATGGAGCCAGCTTCCACCGGCCTGCCCGGGGCTGGTTTTCCGCAGCTGGATGGTCCAAAGGCGCAGTCTCGTGTGGGCTTGTGGATGCTGCCGTCCTCTCCTCATGGCCTACCGCCCTGCCTGGCCCCAGCCACCTGCCCTGCATCATTCTCCTCTGGGGAGGGCGTCCCATGCACCCTCTTGGCCTCTTCCTGACTCTGGTGACACTGGCTAAGCTGGGGAGCCTTTCCGAGTGTCGGGAGAGCCCGTGAGCCCCTGAGCTCTACCTGCGGAATTGGGGTCTGGCCCGGGGCAGAACGCAGAGGCCCTGCTGTGGGGCTGTTGGTACCAGGTGGTGCAAGGGGACAGAGGAGAGGCTCCCGCCGGTGCCAGGGGGACAGAGCCACTCACAGTCCTCAGCCAGGGCCCTCCCAGCTTTGCCGGCCAGCACTTCCCCAGGCGGGCAGGACCTTGGCACCCCTTCCACACACACCTTCTCCCGCCTGCTGGGCCCTTCCCATTGCCAAACCTCGCTCTTCTCATCTGCAAAGTGGAGCTCGTGCTCTGCGGAGAATGGTCTTCGGCCTGATTAAGCTCCCCAAAGCTTGATTGTGGGAGGGAGGATGAAGGAGCGCCTTAGACTATGGTTTTTCATCTATTAAAAATTAATTAAGAGAGTTTGATGTATCAGGACTTAAGAGGAGCTGACAGGTCATGTGGCCTCTGAAAGCACAAGGCTGGTAATCCATTTAAAAAAACATTTTCTTCTTAGTCTTTTTAATTTAATGGAGGAAATCATTAGCTGGGAAATTGGTAGCACTGATTTATTCCTGTTTCGGGAAGGGGGAGTGGAAGAGAAAATCTGTCCCTAATTGCTGCTGGTTCTAGAAAGATGTCGGCAGGGCTTGGCGTGGCCGGAGGCAGCTTGTGCTCAGGGTTTCCTCTGTCCAGCCGGGCTCAGAGGGGCTCTCGGTGGCCCCAGGTGGGCAGCAGTGGTGTCTGCAGAGCGGATCTGGAAAATAAAGGCGATCCCTCATTGGTTCCCTGATGCTCCGCTGGGGGTGAGGGATGGGGGCCGTGGTGTGTCCCCCACTGCCCCGTGTCTCTGGGATCCTATGCTGCGTCTGTCCTATTCCCAGGGAAATGGAACCAGGACCCCCATCTGGGAAAAGGGTTACGTGCCGCTGGGGCTTCATCTGGTTCCAAGGAGAGGCAACTGGGTTCACCCTAAAAATAACCAAACATGCAAACAGCTTCAACACACAAATGTTTTTTTCATATCCGTGGGCCAAATAATTTAAAGGTACAGCTGTTTTTCCACTGTCCCGGCCTGTTTGTTTTTCCTGGACCAGGGAGGGGCTCTGGGTGACCCAGGATCCTCTGGGGTTGTCGTCTTCCAGCACCAGCCCTGGGTGGGGTCTGGCTGGGAACCGAGGCGTCGTCCCGGGTTCTGGGCTGCTGCCCTCTCTGCAGCCACCTCCTTCCCCAAGACACCCCGAGTCTTGCCGTCCCTGCAGTTCTCTTGCCCCTTTGGACTGTGCTCTGGTCTGCCTTGCTTCATTTTACCAAGCTCAGAAAAATGGGGAAATGAGTTGTCCAAAGGGGGCAGCTTAAGTGGGCAGCAGAATGTGGGGAAGGGGGAAGGCTCGTGGCCGCCAGGGGGTCAGCCCCGTCTCCGAGCAGTGGCTGCGACTGGTCCAGGACGTGCTCTCCTGGCTCCCTGCCTGCAGCTGCTTCCCTTCCTGATGCCATCCTCCGGGCTCTGGTGGCAGGAGCTGGGTCAGCCCCCCCCCCACCTCCTCTCTTCACTGCCTCTGAGGCCCTGTGGCTCATTGTCCCATCTTTGGTTGGGAGCCATGGTTCCCACGGGCCTGCCTTTTCTGCGGGAAAGCCCCACAGCAGCCCCCATGTCACCACCCAGCCCGGCGTGGCCCTGCGGAGCTGGCAAGGTCACACTCAGAGGTTGGGGGCCGCGCACGCCAGGCCCGGGGAGCTAGTGCACAGGAGGGGGGCCGGAGCCCTGAGTACTGAGGGTCTCCTCCCTCTCTCCCTCCCTCTGGCAGGTCAGTTCGGGCTGCTGTAAGCCAGGCGCTGTATTCAGGGCCCTGGAGTGTAGTTGTGAATAAAACCAATGCCAAACCCTGCCCTCCTGGAGCCTCCATTCCTGTGGAAGAGACAGTTAAAAAGAAGAAGAAGGAATAAGGGCTTGCAGTATATTAGGTAACGATCCTAATATGCTGTGAAGAAAATTAGAAAGGGTCGGGGGTGCCAAGGCTGGGGCCAGGGGCTGTTCAGTTTTAAATAGGGTGGTCGAGGAGGGTCTGGGGGAGACGATGGCCTGGGAGCAGAGTCCTCACGAGGGGAGGGTCCGTGCATGGGGTCTGGGGCGGCAGTGGAGCTGGGCAGAGCTGAAGCAATGGCATGTCCTTTGGGCCCCTGGTCAGCTCAGGGCTCTGAGCTGAGGCAGGTCCCACCGTTGAGTTTGAAGGGGCTCCTGCCTGCTGCTGGGCTGAGAGAGACGGGAGGGAGGCAGGGAGCCGCGAGGACTGCGGGAAGGCTTTGGGGGGAGGCCATCCTCTGCAGCAGCTCCCAGCCAGGGTGCCTCATGCCTGGACGTGGGTGCAGAGCCCAGTGGGAGTTAGGGTTCTTTACTGTGGGGTTGTTTGCAATCTGTTTCCTCTTCTCCTGGACTTTCCCATGACCGCCCCCCACCCCCCGATATTGCCCCCACCCCCTCAGGTGGGTTTGGGTGGATGGGGGCAGGAGTAGGGGGGCTCAGTCTGGTCAATTCCCAGTTCCTGCTCTCTGGGCCTGAAAGCTGCCCAGCTCCTGAGAAGCACGCAGTAGCCTCCTGGGCCCTCACTTGCCCTGGCCTGGGGGTCGGGGTCTGGGGGCCCCAGGAGGGGCATGTTGATGCTCTAGCCCTCCCTCCAGTCTGGGCCCCAAACCCGACCCATTATACCTTGGTTGTGTAGTCTTAGATCACACGTCGGCAAAGTGAGAAGGACGGACTCGAATGGAGTCGCCAGGCTCTGGGCCAGGGGCTGGGTCCATCGGGGGAGCCAGCCTTTTGGGGCCGCCCCATGGTCAAGAAGCTCCCCCTGCCCAGCCTGGAGCCAGGGACCCTTGGCACAGCTCCCCAGGGGCCTCTGCTGCCATGCTGGAAGCGGCGGGGGGCAGGGGTCATCCTGTTCCAATCCTAGGGGCTCCTGGCCAGACATTCCAGGGATGATCTCGGGAGTTGCTGAGGGTGGGGTTCTAGAATGGAGGGCTGGGGCAACAGGGATGGGAGGAGAGGGTCAGCAGATTGGGGACCCAAGTCAGAATGGAGCCTGCCAAGCCCACTCCCCAACTGGCGCCCTTTTTGTTCCCTGAGAGCCTGACCACCTGCCCTCGGTCCTTTTAGAGGAGGGTTTCCGGGGCCAGGCTGCAGGCAGAGGCCTGCTGCACCACCCAGACAGCGCAGGGTAAGTCGGGAGAGGAAGGGGTAAAGGAAGGACGTGACCAGGGAGCCGGGTGCTGGGGCCTGGGCCCTTCCTTCCACATCCACCACCCCCTTTAAGCCTTAGAGCTGCACTGTCCAGACCGTCACCACTAGACATATGCAACTGCTTAGATTTAATTTTAAATCAGTTCGAGTTAAATAAAATTTAGAATTCAGATTCCCGGTCCCACGAGTCACATTTCAAGTGCTCAGAAGCCATGGGGGCTGGCGGTACCCGTACCAGGCAGGCAGATACAGAGCACGTCCATCCTCACAGAAAGTTCTGCTGGGCAGCCTGGTCTCGTCTCTCGAGCAAGACCCCGGGGGCGAGAGTGTTATCCCCTTTACAGACGAAGGCACCAACGCTCGGCGGGGGAGTGACCAGCCCTTGGTGCTGCCAGGGAGAGTCAGGTGCTTTGAGCCTGGGTTTGTTTCATCTCTAGGCTTGGGAGTGGGGCCAGGTCCATGGCCAGTGGCCTGGGGGGTAAAGCTCGGAGCCTGACACTCTGGTCTCCCTAACGCTTGCTTCTGGGATCTCCACCAAGGCCCCAGGCTGGAGGGGCCTCCTCTGCTTGGTGCCCAGGGCCAGCACGGCTCACCATGAAAAGGCAGCAGAGGGCTCCAGAGTCAGGCAGGGGCGTCTGGGCCAAGCCCTTTGGGAAGCTTCACCTGGCTCTAAAAGGCGGGTTTTAAAAGGGACAGGAAATGGTAGCCTCTGGGTGGTGGACCCATGGGTGTCCATAATAACATTCGTTCAACCTCACCATGTGTTTGAACGTTTTACATAATAGCATAGGTGGGGGTGGGTAGTGGGAAGGGGACTGTGGGGAGAATGTTTCCCAGGCCGTGACCTTTGGAGATAGGATTCCAGCAGGGCCCACCCCTAGAGTTTTCTGTAGAAGCAGCAAAGGTCTTCCAGCCACATGGGCGTCAGCTTTGGGCTTCCAGGAACTCTAAAGTTTCTGTCCTCATCAGTCCGAGCAAGGACAATGGGGTGTCGGGTGGTGCAGCTCCCAGCTCAGTTTTCCAGGGCTGTCGAAACACACACGGGGTGGTTTAAAACAGCGGGAATGTATTCCTTCCTTTCTGGAGGCTGGACGTCCGAGATCCAGGGGTCCGCAGACCACAGTCCCACCAGAACCTGCAGGGGAGGGTCCCTGTGGCCTCGGGGGCTGCTGGCCATCCCTCACACTCCTTGGCTTGTGGCAGCCTCCTCCGGCCCCTGTTGTCACACGGCCTGTCTGAAAAAGGACAGCAGTCAGGTTGCACGAGCCCCCACCCTAGTCCAGTCTGGCCTCCTCTTGACTAATCACATCTCCAGAAACCCTATTTCCAAATCAGGTCCCATTCACAGGTCCTGGGGGTAAGGACTTGGACGTGTCTTCTTGGAGGGGGACACAGTCCGACCCATGACCGTGGCCTGGGGTGCAGGTTAGCAGAACGGGCAGCACTGCCCCTGTCTGTGACCAGGAGGGGGAGGCCTGAGGAAGCGAAGGGGACTTGCCCCCGGCACGTGAGCTGCAGAGAGAAAAGCAGACCACCGGCCCCCTGCTTCTCCCCGACCCCTGCTGCTCAGAGCCTGGGCACAACATGGCCAGTCCGAGGCTGGAGCCGTGGGCAGACGGGAAGACAAGGCTGGCACAGGCAGGGAGGGGGATCCAGCCCAGTGGCAGGGGGAACGCTGGGCATGAGGGCTGGCTGGGTATCGGGGGGAGAGGCCTCCGTGCCTGGGTGGGCCTCTGACCAACAAGGCAGCAGCTCCTGGGGACCTGGCCTCCGGATTTGGGGGCTCCCTTTCTTAGAAGCTTGAGGTGAATGGAGAGGGGCTCTGAGGCCCTTTGTCACCTGTCAGTCCCACTGGAGGCTCTGGTGGGGCAGTGCGGCAGGAGATGGGGGACCCAGGCCACGCCGAGGGGTGCTGGGCCTCAGGGAGCGGGCGGGGAACAGGCTGAGCCCCCCCCCCCCAGCCTTTCCACCCGGGCCCAGGAGGCCTGGTTTGGGGGAGGCTGCGCCCGGGGGGAGTGGGGATTGGCTCTCGCTAATCCTTCCCTCCGGCATATGGCTCCTCGGGCACCGCGAGCGCCCCCCTTTCTCCATGGCAACTTAGCTCAGTGGTCCCGGCGGAGAAGAGAATCAATCCGCCTCCCTCCCTCCTGCCCCTCCCCCCGGCCTCCCTCCTCCGTCCCCGCCGGGCTCCCGGTCCTTCCGCCCGGACCTCGCGCTCGGCGGCGGCGGGCCCCGGCCTCGGATCCCCGGGAGGGGCGCGGGCCGGGGGCGGCCCCGGAGCTGGCGGCATGGGGCGCGCCGCGGACCTCCGGAGAGCCGGGGGCCCCGCCGGCTGAGCCCGAACCGGCGTCCGCGGCGCACAGCCCTGCCCGGGCCCCTCTCCCCGGCCCTCCCGCTTTCTTCCCGAAAGGTAATTCTCTGCTGTTTCTGAAGCGGGCACGACGAGCAAGGGCTTCTCGGCCGGCTCACGTGGCGCCCTCTGCTCCCGGGGGTAGCGGGAATGGGGGCAGGCCCGCCCAAGCCCGGGTGGCGCCGTGGGGGTGTGGGAGGGGTGGGTTTCTCCTGTGGTGCCAGCTCTGGTCCCTGGGTGCCGGGGTCCTCGCCACGGATCACCCCCGGGCCCTGCTTTCCCGAGGAGGGGCCGGGGGATGTGGAGACAAGCATGTGCACTCCGGTTAGGTTCGCCTCTCATTAACCCTTTCTTCCCTGGAAGTGGAGTTCAGTGGGGATTTTTTTTTCTTTTTTTTGTCCCGTATCCAAGAATGTCAGAGAATCTCACATTGAAAATCACCCGCTGGCTGGTTGTGAGAGGAGGGGTCCTGCCGGCCCCCCCGCAGCGCCCGGCTCCGTCTGTTTGGGGCTTCCAGACCCCCACCCAGGGAGCAGCACTGCACACGCTTGTCCCGTGCCCCACCGCAGCACCTTGGGAGTGGCTGCCCAGAGGCTTTCCTCCCCGGAGGGAGCTGTCCCTGGCTGTGCACGGGCCCGGGGGCCCCTCCATCTCACTGCTTCTGCAGCAGGCAGTGGAAAAAGAACGGCTTGTTGTCAGCTAGACTATCTCCCAGGCTGGTGGGAAATGAGGCCGGAAGAGAACAGCAGCCAGTTCTCAAAGCTATGGGCTGGAATGGTGTCTGATCCTCAGGCCTTGAAATGGGGGTGCGGAAATCAAGGAGACCCGTCGGACTCACGGGGGTGGGGGTGGTAGGGGTGTCTTCCAACTTCGGTGCAGGTGTCAGGGAAACCGTACTTGACTTTGAGGGTGGAACCCACCGCAGGAGCTTGCTGCGGGCAGATGGGGTGAAGTTACAGGGAAGGGGGAGAGAGAACTGGCTGGGTCACGCTGAGGGCGTACAGTGGGGGCAGAGAAAGTCAGCTTGGGGTGTCTGGCTGGACCAAACTTTCGAATTCAGCATCAGAGTCCAGCATTCCATCTTAGGGTTCTAACCGATGCCCCAGCCCGTTCTGAGCTCAGGCCTCCCCAAGCTAGATTTGTTCCTCTCCCCCAGAGCCACCCGTGAGCCCCCCCAAGACCAGGCCTTCTTGGTGCTTCTCATCGAGCAGTCAGTTCGGTGCCTGCTGGTCAGGGTAAGAATTCTTTCATGTCTGCATATCTCTGGGCTGTGAGTTGTTTTTCCTCTGCTTGGAGGCTGGAGACTGTCAACCAAAGCTCCTGGCATCTGGGGGATGTGCAGGCTTCTTAATGACATTAAACACGTCTGGCTTCTGGTTGGTTTGCTGTACATTCTGACGGGGTTCTGAGTGGTGCAGTGGGCAGTGGGGCCGCATTCTGGTTTTGTTTTGCTGGCAAATGGACCATCTGATGTGCCCCGAGAAAGGTCAGGCCGAAGCGTGGCGGCCCCGCACCCTCCTCCTTGCCCCCGTGCCCGCCATTGAAGCTGGGGTTCCTGTGCCCCGTGGGCTTTCTTGTCCGCCCAGGCTGGGGACGTCTGTGGCTGTACAGGCGTGTGTTCAGTCTGCCAGGCCAAAAGCCTACGGTGGAAGGCACAGCCTGCAAAGAGCTGGCAGTGGAGGAGGAGGAGGGAGGGGGCCCCTCCAGCTCCAAACCTCTTCTTCGAAGTGAACCTCAGGTGCTTTGTCCCAGCCTCCTCCACTGCCCCCCAGGTCCTCAGGTACCTGTGGAGCCAGCCGTTTCCCTAGCAGATGCTCCAAAGAGTAATTTCATGGAGCTGCGACTTACTTGAAAGCATCTTAGGGAGCCGCAGAGGGTGTGAGAGCAGGTCAGAGAGGTGGGAACCCCCCTTCTGCGGCACTCCAGCCGGCGAACGTGTGGAAAGCTCATTCCAGGAAAAGTTGGATAATCGTCACGCTGGCTGGTCTTCAGGCGGTGAGTGGTTCTTTCTGCTTTAATTTGACAGGAGCGCTGAGAGCCAGGCAAGGACACAGTGGGGAGCGTGGTAGCTGGGATGGGCCTCCTGCGAGAGGCTCTGAAGGGGAAGTCTGAATTATTCTCCCCTGGCCCAGCCTGCCGGGTCAGGGAGCCCGTGACTCAGCCCACATCTGCCTGGGTTGGCGAGCCGCAGGTGGCGGCCGATCCTGGCACTACATTAAGGGCTTAAGAAACGGGGCAGCTGAAAAAAGCCTATGAGCGATAGCCTCTCCCCAGTCTCCCTTGTGATTTCCCTGCACACACACACACATGCAAATGCATGTACACAGCTGTGCACACACGTGCGTACTCACACACAGCACGTGCAGATACTGTTTTTCCTGCCGCCGTCGGGGTGCGTGTGCCAGTTGGCATTCCACTTGTGATAACGTGTTCTTGCATATCATTACAGTCGTGTGGCTGTCCTCTTTATGCCTTGCTTTCCTGCCTGCTGTCACAGCTGAGCCAGACTCCACCCTCCTGTCCACCTCTGGAAGGAAGCTTTTCTCCTGACCCCCTGCTGTGCTGTGCTGTCGTGTGTATTGTAGAGATCAGTACGACTAGGTCTGCGTGGAGGCCCCAGACGCCGGCTTTTGTCCTGGCCTCTGAGGCTCTCAAGCTAAGAGAAAGGAGCTGTGGGAGAGAGACTGCTGAGCATAAGCTGTGCCAGGCTGCAAGGCTGTGTGTGTGCGCATGTGTGTGTGCAGGTGTGTACGTGTATATTCTGTCTCCATATACTGGTTCATGTTCAGGATCTTGAGTTCAGTGTTTCGGCATTTCTCCCTGGTCAGTTCCCAGAGCAGGGCTCAGCAAACTCTTTAGCCCCCACCTGAAAAACTTGGATTTTTTTAAAATTATGGTGTGATATATATATATACATATATATATATATAATAAAATTTGCCATTTTAACCATTCTTAATTGTGCAGTTCAGAGATGTTAATTATGCTGGCAGTAGTCCAACCACTGCCACCACCCATTACCAAAAACTTTCATTACCCTGAATGGAAACTGTGTCCCTTTTAAGCACTAACTCCCCATTCCCCCTTCCTCCTGGGAACCTCAACTCTACTTCTGTCTCTATAAACTTGCTTTTTCTAGATATTCCCTTAGGTGGAGTTAGATGGTACTTTCCTCTTGCATGGTTTCTTTTGCTCAGCAGAATGAAAAACTGGGACTTAATGCTCACTCCACAGAGGCCGTCACAAACATTATCCGTTCAGCACCTGCAGCAGCCCTCAATGTGCTCTGTCTTGTCCCCATTTTACATTTGAGCAAACCGAGCCCCAGAGCAGTCAGGGGGTGGGGATGGGGCAGCCCTGCACTGGCAGCCAGATCTCGGCCTCTGCCTCCTGCATGCTCTCGCCGTCTGCAGCCCGCGCTGCTGGCTCCCGTGGGGCCCTGCAACCCTTCCTTGCCCTTCAGGGCAGGAGCCATGGGGCGGAGGCCAGAATTCCTGCAGGGAGGTGGGGAGCCCGGGGACTGCCTGGCCCTACCTGCGCCCTGAGTCCGGTCCTGTTGTTCCCCTCATCCCATCACCCCTGTGAGTCACCAGCGGCGCCTCCCTGTCCTCCCACCCCAGCCCTTGCTCCTGCCCTCTCCCCTCACCAGAGTCCCCGCAGCGCCTGAAGCCGTGGAATTGCTCAGACATGAGGCGGGTACGCTGGCAGTGGCAGAGGTGGGGGGCGGCGGTTATCAGCCTTAGACGTTTTGGTAACTTACTCTTTAATGGTTCAAAAAAAATTGTATGCGTGTATATGTGTTTATAGAGGAAGCAAGCAAATTGTGAACCAAATGGGGCAAACTGTAAACAGTCAGTTGTTGGGTAGAGCACATATGGGAGTTCTTATGTTATTTTTCCACTT
Source organism: Bradypus variegatus (assembly GCA_004027775.1). Taxonomy (NCBI): domain Eukaryota; kingdom Metazoa; phylum Chordata; class Mammalia; order Pilosa; family Bradypodidae; genus Bradypus; species Bradypus variegatus. Next base: position 7,781 of record PVKY010001621.1, on the reverse strand, counting down.
TTCTGTAAGTTTGCGATTATGCGAAAACAAAATGTAAAGAAAAATGATGACGACTCGTGCACCTAAGGGCTCTTCCCCAAAGGCAGCCAGAATGCTGATGTAACAGAGGGGCTTTCCCTTAGGGACCCCTCAGAAGCCAGATGAATCAACACCAAAACCATGTCCTTGCAGAGAGGATGCTTTGCAGAGCAGGAGCGGAAGTCGTGGGGCCGGAGCGAGGGGAGCTGAGGAAGTGGGATCTTGTGGGTCTTTGCTGGAACCCCACCCCCACCCCCGCCCGAGCCCCCCGAGGAGGCCTCTCCCCAAACGCACAGGCCTCGAGGCCTCACTCCTTCCAGTTCCCCTATCGGGCGCAGGCTCAGGCCTGGACGCCTTCCCCAGGGTCCTGGTGGTTGGCCCGGTTCTCCTCCCCCGGAGCACAGAGTCCACACCTGCTCTGGGCCTGGGGGAAGCTGCTTGCATCTTCCAGCAGCATCTTTACCTGGCGCCGGTTTCTGGCCCAATACGCAGTGGCATGCTCACCCTTTAGGTGAGCCCCTGGGCCCTCTGCCACCGCCCAGGTTCTTGGGAGCCCCTTTGAAGTTTACAACCTGAAACCTTGAGCATTTGTTGAGCAGGAGCCCCAGATTTGGAGTCCGAGAACCTGGGGTCTCTGCAGCGGCTCTGATCCACATGGCCTTCCCAGGCCTGCTCCCCATAGAGCCAAGCTTGGCAGATACAAAGGAACCTGGGCCCTGAGTGTTCTCCGGGACCCTGCAAAGGGCATTTGTGTCTGGGGGGAGCTCTAGCCTTGCCTCATTGTCTGACCTTCAGCAGAGGCCTGACTGTGCCTCAGTTTCCCTGCCTTACTGCCATGGTGAGAGGAACTTGTCTTAACGGGTCCCTATCACCTCTCCCAGAGCAGGGCCACACACAGAGGGCAGGGGGAGGGCAGAGGGTGTGCCGCAGGGGGAGAGTCTGCAGCACTCGAGCATCTGTGGCCCGTTATCCACTCCTAAGTACCTGTCACTGGGGTAGGGGACTGGGGGGTGGAAAGCAAGTCAGAGGCCCTGTTCTAGCCCCTGCTCCACCATCAGCCTGGATGTGAGACTTGGAGACATCCCCGAGCCTCAGTTTCCTTGTTTGTACACAGAGTTGATGCTGGACCGGGAAGGACAGAGAGACTGTGGATGCCAAGTGTTCCAGGCTGGCCCCCTCGCTGTGCCTGGTGCCCCGTGCCCTGGTGGAGCACGCCACAGCCTCCAAGCACGGCACATCGTGATTGTGGCCTGAGGCTGCCGCAGGCTGTGCAGACGGAATGGAAGAACGGGTCACTTACAAATGCTTCTTGCCGCCTGTTTTCTTTTGTCTCCTGGACCCAGCTGATTGCATGGCTTTGGGTTCCTGGGGTACAGAGGGCTGGGAGTGAGGTGCTCTGGGGCCTCACATGGGCAGCAAGAAGAGCATGACTTGTTGGCTGTGCAGATCTGGGTTCGAGTCCTGGGGAGACCTGCCTCTAGAGGCTCCTTCATCCCACTGAGCCTCAGTTTCCTACTGTGCAAAACAGGGTGTCACGACCCACCTTGCAGGCTGTTGTATGAGGATGAGAGACCCTTCTCCTTGCCTGGCACAGAGTCAATGGGGTGATGGTTTTTATAGGGCCCTCCTGCAATGTAGGATTAAAAAAATAAAAGTATCATTTTCACATGGTTACTTTGTAGCAGGTGTCATCCTGGTTCGGGGCCAGCCCAGCTGCATCTTTTCATGCTCCCAGATGTTGGGAGAGATGGTGCACGTCTCGGCCAGCAGTGCGCTCTTCTGTTGGGGGGCAGGGGGTGCTGGCCACCAAGCTGCTGGGGTCTGGAAGTGAAGGCTTATGGTCTGCCAGCCCCCCTATCAAGATCCACTGCCCTGGACTGCCCCCCTGTCCTCCAGAGCTGCTCTCTTCTGGCTGACCCCCCCTCCAGCCCAGGGCACTGGGTCAGAGCATTGCTTTCCTGATGGGGAAACCCAGGCACAGGGGGAAGGAAAGCACCTTCCCTGCCCTGCTGGCGGAGCTGGGTCTGGGGTGGCTGTAGCCCTGGGTTGGGTCACCCCTGGACCTAGAGGGCAGGCAGGGGCCTCTTGGGATACTTTTGTGGTGGGGGCCACACTGCCCAGCAGTTTGAGCTTGGAGGAGAGGAGCTGAAACAAACGTCCCCTCTCTGCAGCCCCATAGCCTTTTGCCCTTCCCCTGTGGGCAGCTGCTGTCCCTGTGGGAAGAATCTGTCCTGCTCAAATCTGCCACTCCCTGCTGGGCAGCTGTTGATAGCCCTGGGATTCCAGGTCAGGTGGGACAGGGAGGCCCAGAGGCACCTGTGAGTCTGCCCAGAAGCAAGCTGAGCTGGGCCAGCCAGGGGTCTCTGGGGGCAGGAAGAAGCCACCTGTCCTCTCGCCACCGGCGTCTGCCACCTCGCTGTCTCCTTGCTGGTGTCCCGTGTAGCTTGGAGATGAGTCGCGGCTTCCTCGGGCCTGGCTTGCCTTTGCCCCAAGCGATGGGGTGGGGCCGACGCTTGCCCCTTAGGGCCCCCCCACCGAGGAGGCCAGTGGTCCCCATGGGGGTAATGTAGGGTGCAGGCCTAAGCTCCTCAAGCTCCTTGCAGAGGGCCTGCCTTTGTGTGAGGGGTGTCTGCCCAGCCGGAGGCAGGGGCACACTCTCCCAGCACCCCCAGCAGGAGGGCGTCTGTCACAGGGCTTCTCCGTCCCTCTCCCACACCTGCTGGAAACTGCTCCCTGCCGTTTGTGGTAATGACTCTTGCAGGGTGGCCAGCGGTGGCAGCAGTGGGGACACCGTCTGCTCCCCAGGGAGTGGCTTCTGCCATGACCTCAGGTGCTTTCCTCTGGGCCTCCTGGCCTGGACGGGCCCAGATCTGCCTTCCTGCTGACACTGGGACTAGTGCTGGCCGGGGCCTGAGGGCACCTGCCACCCCCACACAGCCCCGGCCCCCGGAAATGGTCCTGCTCAAGCCCTTGGCTATGGCTGGGAAACAGGCCCATGGGGGGCTTCTGAGGAACTGCTCCGGCTCCCGGGGGCCTGGTGACCACGATGATGGGTCTTCTTGCTACAGCCTCTTGGCTTTCGGGGCCTGGGACCAGGGTGGGGTTCCCATGCCTGAGAGCAGAGCCCCATGTGCCAGGCCAGGGCCAGGAGACGTAACCAGCCTTGCCTGGCGCATGCATGCTGGGGCGAGGGGAGCGCAGCCTCTGGAGGCACCAACCTGCTCCTCATGGGGCCTCGCCTGCCTGTGGAGGCCCCCTGCTGCCCAAGGCACAGCAGCCTCTTGACAGGACTCGCTGTAGCCCCTGCCGCCGGCTGCCCCTCAGCTTCCAAAGAACACTGCATCGGCCTTCTCAGGCGGCTCTCGTGGTGGCCTTGTGAAATGGTCAGTGCAGATGACCAGTCCCTTCTCTAGGGTGGGGCAGAGAAGCCGAGCAGCCTGCCCAAGATCAGGCAACTACTTTGAGGCAGTGTTTGAGATTAAAATAATTTACCTGACAAATATTTGCCGTGCACCTACCTTTTCTGAGCACCTGTTCTGGCTCTGCCCCGGGGAAATGGCTTTGAACAAGGAACAGGCCCTGAACTCAAAGGCAAACGTGCAGTTAGAGTGCAGTCTGACACATGCCAAAAGAAGAGTCAGTGCGGGGTGCTGGGGCGGCTGGCTGGCCCAGAGGGGCCGGAGGACTCACCGGGGGACGGCCTCTTTGAGTGCAGGATATCCATCTTCTGATTCCTGGGCCAGAGGACACCGGGCACAGCCAAACCGTCTCCCCTCCTCTGCTCCCCACCCCAGCCAGGCCCTGAGAGGCTGGGTTCTAGTCTGCTCTGCTGTGTGACCTTCAGCAGACCCAGCCCATCTCTGGGCCTCGGTCTCTCCGTCTGTGCAAGGGGAGTTGAACCAGGCCAGTTTATCTCATACTCCAGTGGGCTGCTCAGTCACCTTGGGGAACGTGTTCAAAACACAGGTTCCCGGGCCCCAAGCAGAAGTCTTGACCCAGGAGGTCTGGGGAGGGACGGGAACCTGCGTTTTGAGCAGCTTCCTAGGTGTTTCCAGGGCAGCTCGTGCCTGCGTTCAGTTTGGGAGACACTGGACCCACCAGCATGAACCCTTTCAGCTCCGACTGTCAGTCCTGCCGCCGTCCTTGGCTGGTCCTGGGGGTGGCCAAGCCCCCAGAGCAGGGCCTGTCACAGAGGCGGACGCTATCTGGGATCCTACACCCTACAGGAACCGGGGACCCCTCAGCCTCCATGCTAAGGCTTCCCAGCACCTCACCCAACCCTCACCTTACGGGAAGCTGCTTTCTGTGAGCAAACACCTGAAACAGGCCGGGGTGCTGAGCCAAAGGGTGGGGTGGCACGTCAGCGTCTCTCACCAGAGACTCCTGCATTCCCTGGGGCAGGATACCACCCCAGGAGTGCTTGGGGCACTGGCTTAGGGTGGGGCGCCCAAGGGGCTGGGCAGGGCCTGTGGGCCTGGGAGAGGCTGGAATGAGGAAGTGGGAGAGCTAGGAGGCCTTCTCCCGGCCACCTCAGGCACCTGGAGTTAATTGGCAGGTGGCGGGGACTGTCCCAGGGCTGCCGTGACAGAGGACCACAAATCGGGGGGCTTAAAACAGACACTTATTTGCTCACAGTTCTGGAGCCCAGACGTCCTAAATCAAGGGGTGGGAGGCCACGTGTCCTCTGAAGGCTCCAGGGGAGGGTCCTCCTGGCCTCTTCCAGCCCCCGGTGGCCCTGGGCGTCCCTTGGCCTCTGACTGCCTCCCTGCAATCTGCGTCCAGCTGCCCGTGGCCGTCTGCCTATGTGTGTCTCTGTGTCCTCTTCTGATCAGGACACTAGACATGGGATTTAGCGCCCACCTTAACCCAGTCTGATCCCATCGCGAAATCCTTAACTCATTCCGTCTGCAAAGACCCTGTTTCTACATGAGGTCACATTCTGAGGTTCTGGGTGGACATAATTTGGGGGGCACTGTTCAGCTCATTCCACCAGGCAAGGCGGGGTGCTGCCAGACAAATGCCAGGTCTGCTGTCAGCCGCCATAAGGTGGCCTGGCAGCTGACCCTGGGAACACATCTGGGGCTTTGAGCAGCCTCCATTAGCAGAACCAGAGAGACTAGCCCAGGGTGGGGGCGGCCCAGGGGGCAGCCACCCCTGGGAGGGGATGCCGTTCTAGGTACCCAGTTCAAAGGTAAAGGGCCAGGACGGCAGGAGGCCTTGGAGCCACGTCACCCTAGAGCCCTGAGGCTTCAGCAGGAACAAGAAAAGCTGAGCATGGCTCCAAAGAGCTGGCCAAGACCCCAGGTTGAGACCCTGGGAGGCAAGTTCTGCTCAGTGCAAGAACTTTCTAGCAGTGGAATGGAGTACCTCACGGGTGGTGAGCCTCCCATCATAGGAGGTAATCTATTCCCTTGCAGAGTGGGTGTTACAGGGAGGATCCCCATCCCCAAGGAGCCTCTGTCCCTGAGCCTGTGCTTGTCTCTAGGAGAGAGGCCCCCATTTGACAGCCCTGGGGAGACAAGCTCAGAGCCTTCCCCGAGGCCCAGCAGAAGTTGACATGAGTCAGCCTCTCTCCCCAGGCACCTCCTACCAGGCCTGGCCAGCACACTCACCCCAGCTGACTCGTGGGTTTGCAGAGCTGGGAAAGTGCCCGTAATGCCCAATTTCTAATCAGTCAGCAGTTGCTGGGCCATCAGCTGCCCGGCAAGGTCTCGCCGCTTCCCTTCTGCCTCCTTCTGGCACCTTCTGCTTCAGCATCTGGGTATGCTCTGCCCTGGCTTGCCCACCCCTCCTGTCTTGAACCTCTGCATCCTTCATGACCTTGCTTGGGAGCCACCTCTTCCAGGAAGCTGGCCAAGCTTTCCAGCCCATGCTGCGCTCTGCCTCTCTGAGCTCCTGGCCTTCAGGCCAGTGCCTCTCTTGGGACACAGGGCCCAATGCCTTGTGGAATTTTGTCCTGAGGCTACGCTGCATGGGTGCCGTCTCTGTGTGTCCAGGCCTGTCGTTTGATCAACCTTGACTGCTGTACACCTAATTTCTGGGTATACACCCAAGCAGAGGTTCCAAGAGAGCACAGCCCAGTTCCTCTGTCCCTGCCCCTTGGAGGGCCCCCGTGTCCCCATAAAATGAAAACATAGATCCTGTGCCATATTTGGGAGTGACAGAAGGGTCACCCTGAGCATGGAAAGTGCCTGAGTCCAGAGCTCCTCCTGTCCCTGGTGCCTGGATGACCCCTGGCAGCACCCCGCCCCATCCGTCCCCACGTCTCGCCACAGTGTGACTGTCCCCAAGTCCTGTCCCGAGAGGTCTAATAGCCTCCCCCCAGCTCAGGGAGGAAGTCACAGCCGGCTCCACCCGAGCTGCCCACCTCACTCCCCCTGCTCTTCGAGAGCCTGCTGAGAAACGTCCTGGGCAAGGGGTCAGACCAAGCTCCCGGCCCTGTCAGCTTCCCCAGTACAAGCTCTGAGCCCCCTTCATCTGGAACTAGCGCCAGGCCCCAAGGCAGAGAGGGCGGTTCCCAGGAGTGCCCTGTCCTGCCTCGCCTTCCTTTCCAAGCCATGCTGCCCACGGGGCTCTGGTTTTCTCATCCAGGAAGCCCAGGGCCCGATGTGCTGAGAACCTCAGCCCCTTGGGAGCCCTGCGGCCCCCGGCCAGGCCTGACACCAACTCACAGAGTGATCTTGGATGTGTCACTTCCCTTCTCCAAGCCCTTTCCTCCCGTGTCAAAAAGATTCTAATGTGGCGCTACATATGTGAGATATGTGAAGCTGCTCACGTGGTGCCTGGCTCATGGGAAACATCCAGTATGCAGCTACCCCTGCCTTGGGTTCTCTCCCACCTCCAGCCCCTTTACCTCATTTGTTCAGTCAACAGCCTGAGCTCCTGTTCTGGGCCGGCACCATGAGCAGGCTCTGGGACCCGGATGGTTCTCTCCCTGTCCCTGAAGGACTGGCAGCTAGAGACGAACAGAGTTCTGCTTTCCCAGGGACAACACCCGACGGCTATGGGAAGCCCTGAGTGTGTCTTCTCCTCTGGCTTCTTGGTTACTCCCTACACAGTTTCCTGGGTGGCCTCTTGGGCTTTATTTAGCAGATGCATTGGGCAACTGCTCTGGGCACGGTATCAGCATGAAATGCCTCGTTCTGCCTTCCAGGGATTTCCAGGGATTTCCAGCTGCCGGGGTTGGTCAGCACCTGGAGGGACAGGTGCTGTGGGAGGGCTGCCTGGCGGAGGTGGCTTTTGAGCTGAGCCCTGAAGGACGACCAGGTTAGGAAGTCCGCTCCGGGAGGGCGGGCAGACGAGATGTGTCTATGTGCCCCGTGCGTCTCTCTTTTACCTCATTGAGTCCCACCCAACCCTGCCACACAGGTGGTTAAACTGAGGTCCAGAAAGGTTAAATAACTTGCGTGAAGGCACAGGAAGTGGCAAAACTGGGATGTGAACCTAGGTCTGTCTGATTCCAGAGCTAGTTTTACCCAGTGTTTCTTGCTACCGCCTCCAACTAGTTTTGTTTGTTTGTTTCCAAATGCCTGTTTTTTTTTTGCAGGGTGGGGGTGATTCCTCCTCCCCGACTCCCCCACTCCTGCTGTTCTGTTCAGTTCCAGGGCATCAGTACCCCCTCGGCCCCGCCCTGCTGCCACCGGGCTGTTGCTGGGCTGGTTTTGTTTCTGACCGAGTCAGCCTGGCAGGGAAGTGGCAGGCTGTGTGCAGAGCTTCCCAAAATAGTGCCAGCAAGGGGCCAGACTGCTCGCAGCGGGGAGCTG
>PVKY010001620.1:0-30508 GCA_004027775.1 Bradypus variegatus | reverse complement strand
GATGGATGAATAGAAAAATGGGGACAAAAACTAAATGAAAAATGGAGGGGGGAAGGGGGGATGATTTAGGTGTTCTTCTTTACTTTTATTTTTTAATCTCATTTTTACTTTTTCTAGTATAAGGAAAATATTCAAAAAATAGATTGGGGTGATGAATGCACAACTACATAATGGCGCTGTGAACAGTTGATTGTACACCATGGATGATTGTATGAAATGTGAATATATCTCAATAAAACTGAGTTAAAAAAAGGAGGGGAGCAGCAATGAACAGCCCAAAATGGAAATTAAGAAAACAATTCCATTTATAATAGCATCTAAAAGAATAAATTGTCTAGGAATAAAATTATCCAAGGATGTGAAAGACTTGTACACTGAAAACTATAAACACAGCTGAGGGAAAGCAGAGAAGACCTAAATAAATGGCCAGACAGTCTATGTTCATGGATGAGAAGACAATACTGTTTAGATGTCAATGGTACCCAAAGTGCTCTACAGAGTCAATGCAATCCCAGTAGATTCATTTACAAAACAGAAAAGCCAATCCTCAGATTCATATGAAATCTCAAGGGGCCCTGAATAGACAAAACAATCTTGAAAAAGAATAAGGTTGGAGGTCTCACTCTTCCTGACTTCAAAACTTACTACAAAGCTACAATAATAAGCAATGTGGTACCAGCATAAAGATAGACAAACCAATGAAGGAGAATTAAGAGTCTAGAAATGAATCCAAACATTTATAGCCAATTGATTTTCAACAAGGGTACAAAGTACATGCAGTGGGGAAGGAATAGTCTCATCATTAAATGGTGCTGGGAAAACTAGATTTCCACATGCAAAAAGACTGAAGTTAGCTCTGTACCTCACACCATATACAAAAACTAAATCAAAATGGATCAAGGACCTAAATATAAGAGTTAACTCTATAAAACACAGAGAAAAAAATCCTCATGATTTTGGATTGGGCATTGGATTCTTAGATCTGACACCAAAAAGCATGGGCAATAAAAGAAAAAGAAGATAAAACGGACTGTATCAAAATACTTTTGTGCCTTGAAGGACACTGTCAAGAAAGTAAAAAGGCAACCTACAGAATGGAAGAAAATATTTGGAAATCATGTGTGATAAAGGCTTAATATACAGAATATTTAAAACACTCCTACAACTCAACAACAAAAAGACAAACAAGCCAATTAAAAATGCGTAAAAGACTTAATAGACATTTCTCCAAAGAAGATATACAAATGGTCAACGAGCACATGAAAAGATGCTCAACATTATTAGTCATTAGGGAAATGCAAACCTACATTTAGATACCACTTCAATCCACCAGGGTGGCTATTATTAAACAACAACAAACTGAGAAATAGTGTTAGAGATGATACAGAGAAGTTGGAACCCTTGTACATTGTTGGTGGGAATGTAAAATGAGGTAGCTGCTATGGAAAACAGGTTGGTAGTTCCTCAAAAAGTCAAAAATTGAATTATCATATGATCCAGTATTCCCACTTCTGGGTATATACTCAAAAGCACTGAAAACAGGGAATCAAATGGATGCTTGTACACCAATGTCCGTAGCAGCATTATTCACAATAACTGAAAGATGGAAACAACCTGTGTCCATCAACAAATGAATGGATAAATAAAATATGATAAAAATGTGCACATATATATACACACAATGGAATATTATTCAGCCATAACAGAGGAACAAAGTTCTGATCCATGCTACAACATGCTGAATGAAATAATCTAGACACAAACATTTCATGATTCCACATATATGAAATAGCTAGAATAAACAAATTCAGAGAGACAGAAAATTGAACAGAGCTTACCAGGGGCAGGGAGGTGGGGTGGGGTGGGGTTTATTGCTTAATAGCTGCAGAGTTTCTGTTTGGGGTGATGAAAAGTTTGGTAATGATAGGTGGCAACAGTAGGACAACCTTGTGCATGTAATTCACACCAATGAATTATATGCTGAAGGATGGTTAGAATGAGACATTTTGTGTTATGCATGGTACAATACATTTTTTTTAAAAAGAGGGGAGCAGAATTAGCAGTGTCAGAAGGACAGATGTGTCCACACCCCTCACTGCCCCTTTCCTGTCTCCTCCAACCCCAGTTTCCAGTTTCCAGTTTCTGCTTTCCTACACAGTGACTTAGGGCTAATTTGAATTGAATAGAAAAAGATAATGAAGTGACTGCTGAGTACAGAATAGTGGTGAGGGCATTTATTGGCTTTGGTGTGGAATAACAGTCCTGGGTTAAAATTACATCTCTTTTACTTACCAGCAATTTCCAGAATTATAAAATGGGAGTAATAGTACTTACACATAGGTTTGCTTGAATATTAAATAAGGTAAATCATGTAAAGTATTGAATGCTTTGCTCTTCATTCAAAGGGGAGCAGGAATAAAGGAGCTGATATTTAAGATATACAAAGAATTTCTGGAGGAGCTCTGCCACCTAGACCAAGTCAAATTAAGGCCGATAGATGACAGAATGGGTTAGCAAGGCAAGCTGCAGTTTTGACTTTCAAGGAGAAATTTACTGAGAGAGAAGGGACACATTTATTTCAGATCCTTTGGGACAGTTTGCCAGGAGGAAGAGCAGTGGGAAAAAAATCATCCTTTGAAAGAACCAGAAAATGCTACTGCCCTCCTGGGGGAGAGGAAAGGGGAATGAAGGGCTCTCAGAATATGACTTAGAGGTTATGCCATGGAATAAGGAGCCAGGAAGTAAAGGGAAGAAACTCTGAAAGACAGCTAGCAGCAAGAAAGAGAAAATTGATTGTGTAGGATCACTGATAGGGTCTTCAAAATGTCCCAAGGAGAGCAGTGATTCTTTGTAGAAAAGAAAATTTTAAAAACACTGATTCCATTCTTTTTAATAAGCCAATTATGTTTTCATATAAAGTACAAGACATAAACTTTTCCAGTAATGAATTCAACTCTATCACTGGTTTGAGGTCTACCTGTCAGGAGCCAGAGGCATATGACAAAATACATTTGGCAGTTAAAATACTGATATTATACTAATCTAGAAGTCATAACCCAAATGCACACCAATCACATTTGACTATTTTCAGTTGTTCATGCTCTACCCTAAAGTCCCTCTTTCCTTTTTTGCTAATAACAGAAAACCACATTATTGGCTACATCTTGCTCTAGAAACCCTCATTCTTTTGGCTTTCGCCAAACATTCTCTCTCTTATTTGAAATGTTCCAAACCTAATTAAGATGTCACTGAGTCTAATTTCACTGTCCTGATTCTGTATTTGATCTCAGCAATTACTCTGATCTCCTGAAAATTACCATTAACATGAATAAAAATACATCATTATCAATTCATAAAGAAATAAATGAATTAAAATTCTAGTTTTGAAAACAAAATTCTGATAAAAGGGAAGAGCAAAACTAAAACTCACTCTATTCAACTTATTAAAATCACCCCGGCTCCCCATTCTCAGTTAAAATTATGGGGAAAAAAATATGATCCCATTAATGTATCAATTGGAACAAATTAATCTGAATCATTTTAAGATACAGAATTGAAATTCTACCTTGTATATTTGGTAAATTCAAAAAGTGTTCATAGGGAGAAATTGCTAATGAGTATGGGATTTAGTTTTGAGATGTTGAAAATGTTCTGGAATTGGATAGTGGTGATGGCTGCACAACCTCGTTAATATACCAAAAAACACTGACTGTACATTTTAAAAGGGTGAATTTTACAGTATGTGAATTATATCTTAATTGAAAAAAACATTCCTTTTGTAATAAAAAAGCTATTTAATATTAAAAGAGTTATTAGTATCTTCCTAATCTTTTACCAAAACAAGATGGTAAATACATGACTGAATCTTGCACAAACTCAAGCATATTATAAAACTAAATGACAATTTCAGATGAAATGTAATTTGGTAAAATTACAGTCCTTCATTTCAAGAAAGGTCTCTAAAAAACGTATTAAGACTGTCAAGAAAGTTGAGAGGGATAAACCATGCACAAAAAGTAGTTAATGTCTGATTTTCTGAGTGATTAATTTCAGCTTGTTTTTTTTTTAAAGGCATAAAAAATATAACGGATTCATGGGGAAAAATCTAACTGCTTTTCAAATAATCTCCTTTTTAAAAAGGTACACATATTAAACTTCCTTATATTCATTACATTTTTAAAGGAGGTTCATTTCAAACATCTGAAATCATATATATTTACCTAAAACTTGTAGGATACACATTAATTTGACTGTATGAGAATCTTAAATTTTATGGCTGCTGAAGTGCTTGGGTGGTGAGTTCCACTTTTCAAACCCACACGAGAACAGGACCACAGAACAAGCAAACACAGTAACTCTCAGCTGCAAGGAGAGCTGGAGACGGTGCACTCCAGCTCCCGGGGCTGCTCCTGAGGACCCTGGGGACAGATCCCAGGCCCGAGAGCACGGCCCCAGCACCCGGCGACACCTGGCCGGCTCCTGCCCACCACCGCCCACTGAGCCTACGGTCACCCCAAGGAGGACCCCAACACCGAGGCAGCGTGGCGGGGAGGACAATGGGCATGGGGCAGAGACAGCCAGAGGGGAGCCTGAGGCTCTTTCCACCCAGTCCCTGCCGAGGTGGCAACGACTCAGGTAACAGCAGCTGGCAGCAACTGGGTACCCAGCTTGTGCCAACAGCGGCAGGCAAGGGCAGTGTCGCCAGGAAGGGCTGGGTGTGATCTGCGTTTCGTAAGAGAAAAAGAGGGAGAGGGAAAGGAAAGAAAAAGAAACCACAGTCCTTACACCACAACAAATGTACCTTTTTGATTTATTGCTTGTTCTTGGTCTGTATTCATGTGATTCATCCTCAATGCCATTTTGCCTTTTATACCAGTCAAACAGTGTGCGGAGAATGGACGGCAGGCAGTACTCAGAAAGGGAACTCATCGAATTGATGACCTACAGAGAAAGACGGTCGATTAAAAGGCTTTGGTGTCACCACCAATGACCAAGAAACTTCCATTTTACAAGTAACTTTCACGCTATCTTCACTATGAAATTTTCTTATTTATCACAGACTTTAATATTCTTTGTAGTTCATTCTCATCTTAGTGTTGACAGATATTCCTTATAACTTTGTGGTTCAAGAAAGTGAATTATTTTGACTCCCTTTCATGCTAGAAATCAGATGCTAATTGCTTAGAAGCTATGGATGGATCTGCAAAGAAATGATTTCCCCTCAGAAGGGATCTTGGATTTTTTAGGTTCTCAAAAATACTTGTGGTACAAATAGATACATTAATTCATGCAATTACCTTCATTGTTTGGGAAAAATTTGCAAATCTATCCCAAAAGATTCCTGATCTTTTACCAAGGACCACAAAACAAGTGAACTTCAACCCATACTCTATACCATTTACAAACATTAACCCAAAATGGGACACAGCCCTAAATATGAAAGTGAACACTATAAAACTTCTGAGAAAGAAAACAAAAAAACAAATCCAGAGCAGAAAATCTCCATGACTTTGGGTTAAGGCAAAGATTTCATAGATATGATATCAAAAGCAAAATCCATGACAAAAAAGTTGATCCATGGGACTTTGTCAAAATTAAAAGTCTGCTCTTAATATTGTGAAATATTGTGTAAAATGATGATGAAAAAGACTAGCCCCAGACCAGGAGAAAACTTTTGCATAACATATAACTGATAAAAGTCTTATATCCAAAATATATAAAACAATAATGAGGTAGGTTTTAATCATTTAATTAACAAATAGCATAAGCTAATTACAGTGCTCAGTGCTGATAGTAAACTGCATGTTTCCACGCTGTTGATTGAAGAAAAAATTGGCATATTTGGAAGGCAATTTGGAAACACATATATAAAGAGTGTAATAAAAACTGCTCTTAATATGCCCATTGCTAGGAATTCATCTCAAGGACATAATAAGAGATGAGCAACAACATTTAGGATAGAATTACTTATTAGAGCAAAAAAAATGGAAACAACCTAAATGTCCAACTATATGTATATGCCTTAATACATTGTGGCACATCCATTTGTTGAGGATTGTCTATGAAAATATTAAAAGTCACATCTCAAAAATATTTAATGACATGAAAATGTTCATGATATGTTGAATAAAAAAAGAATGAAGAACCAGTTAACTGGCATGATCCCAATTTTATATAGATACTATATACATACACATGTATATACACATATACCTACACATAAAATAAGACCAGGATGAAAGAAATACACTAAGATATTAACAGTGGTTATGAGTATATGATTAGATTATAGGTGACTTTTATTTCCTCTATTATAATTTTGGTGTTTTATTTTTGCCATGAAATATATTACTGTCTTGATCTGAGAAATACTGGTAAACAAAAATCAACTTTGTTGTGGTGGAAGGTACAATGTTGGACCATAAACTGAGAGAGGGAATTGACTTCAGGGAATAAATTTATGAGCTTGGGCTTTACTAGCATCGTGGTTTAGTAGATTAAGGAACTCCTCTGCAGTTCTCAGCAAATAGTAGGTGCTCAGTTAATGGCTTCTTATAATTAGGCACGGTAAGAGATGACAGAAGGAAAGGAAGCACAGGTAGCCACCAGAACCTGCCACCAGGGAGCTGAGCTCCTAGAAGGGGAGGTGACAAGCACCCATGGAATGAAGCTGCCGACACAACCCCATGTATGATCAAGGCTCCGTGGGGTGTTTACACATGCAGAACGTGATTGAAAATGCACCCTGAAACTAGGAGCACTTGGGAGAGACAGATCATTAGGAGGAGAGGGCAGGTGGAGAGTTCTGGAGAAATGAAGGGAGGGTTTTGTCTGGGCCGTTTTAGAAAGGGTAGAAATTTGAGACGAGGGTCTAGAAAGACAGTAAGCAATGACCCAGCAGGAGAGCTGATGGCAGTAAAGATGCAAAGTAACTGTTTGTTGGTAACGATGATTATGACTCATGTGGTGAAGGTTTTGTGAGACCGAAAGAAGAAATATCTGGCTGGTGTGGGGGCTCTGGTATACCAGAGTAGAGGGAAATAGTGTTGCAAATTTAAGTGGGATCTAAACCCAGAAGGTATTCAATGCCAGTCTGAAAATTTTCAATCTTCTTTTCTAGAAAATGGGAAGCCCCTGAAGATTTCTGAATAGAGAAATCAGCACATGAAAATGGTGTTTGGGGAGGTTTAGCCCCACAGCGATGTGTCGGCCAGACCAGGGGTTTGCACCGAGAGGCGGCTCCGCGCACACATGCTTGCATGAGAGAGAGCACTGGAGCCGATCAGGAGGTGGGGACCCAGCCTGGTCTGGGGAGATGCAGAAGAAATGGAAAACCTTAGTTAACTTAAAAGATTTCTTAAGTTAAGCAGGCTCGGCTTCACTTCCTTTTATTAAGCAGGAAACTAGATAAAGGGAGTGAAAGTGCTTTGTGACAATAGGACTTTCTTGGTCACCTTTCAAAGTCCCAAGATTTTAAAAGGAGGTTTGTTCCTTCCTCAGATTCTATTTCTTGATTCTTACTCTCTTTCCTATAATGAGGGTCATCTATACATACACGAAACAGTACATTGTCTTTAGTTACAGGTTAATATGAATTAAGTAGACAGGCTTTTACAGCTTGCCCTGTGACCAGTCACCATTTTTTTTAATTGAAAAAAATCTAATTACCTCCCTCACTGTAATATCCACAGCCGTGACATAGTTTCCAGTTGTAGCTATGGACAGAAAGGAGAAAACTTGAGGAGGAGAGAGAATCATGGTATGAGATGGGAGTGGTTTACTAGTTCTCTCTAAAGTTACTCCAGTACAGCAAGGTTATTTTCCCAAGCCACTGCCATCTGAAATGTTTTAAGTGGGGAAAAGAAGCGGGTCCCTCCCACAGGGGAAAAGAGATCCGGACCCAGAGTCCCTGACCATGTGTTACTTTTGTCTTAATTACTACAGATGTAAAAAAATCCCAAAGCATTGACTGTTATATTTCAATAATGTGAAAATCCTTGTGTAAGTCTAGAGGAGCCTAAGAAGACATGATGACTAAACAGAATGTGGGATTCTGGCACAGAAATAAAGGCACTGGGGAAAACTAATGAAATCAAAATAACATACAGAGTTCAGTTAATATGAATGTCCTGATGTCTCAGTTGTGACAAATGTACCCATAGGGGAAACTCTGTTATCACAGTAACAAATATGAATACATATGGGAATCAGTGCAGGGCATTGGGAACTCACTGTACTATCTCTGTAACTTCTCTGTCAACGTAAAGCTGTTCTAAAATGAAAGGTTATCAAGAATCCTCCTCTGGGATAGACCAGGATTCACTGCAGACCCAGGAAGGAGATCTAAATTCAAGTTTGACGCCTCAACACCTCTGGGTAGCCCACGACGTTCAGCTACTGCACTTAGCTGTGCCCCACCTTCTCCACAGAGAAAGTCAATCGTGTTCTTCAAACCCCAGCGAGAATCATTTGTCTGCCCATTAGAAAGTCACCCTGAAGCCATTTCTGGTCTTACATGCACTAAGCACACTTTCCATGGCCGCGTTCAGCCAGACCATCTTGGAAGGACTGAAGGCCAGCCCGGGGTGGATGTGTGTGCTTTTTCCATCTTTCGGTGACTGCCCTTTGGAGCGCAGGCTTCCAGGAAGGAAGGGTGGACTCGCCAAGCCCAGGCCCTCTATGCTCAGGAAGGGTGGCAGGTCTAGCTGGCTGCTTGGCTCCTCACCTCCTTCATTTACAGGCGGCCAGGCCGGTGGTGAGACGGATTCTCGGCAGTGCTGCTGCTGGAGGGGGCGGGCACTGCCACAAGGATGCCCTTGTTGCATTTAAATGACCCTATTCTTCCACCGTGGATGAGCTGGGGGCTGGACAGCATGGGAAGGGGACACAGGGGATCACAGAAGCAGCTCAGGCTGGTGTTTTCTTTCTTGGGGGCATGGAGGGGAAGACTAAATGTACTTTGTAAAGGTTTTCTTAATGTTTATTTTGGCATCTTGTGTATAAATAGGCTAAAAGAGACTGTCCTTTATACTTCATAGCTAAGACATTAATTTTTCATAAGCATTTTATTATACTTGCTAAATGCAAAGAAGGAAACTTCACACATAAATATTTGAATAATTACTCAGAGGAGTCAGTCCATATTTTATGGTACTAAGACTGACTTGTCAGGAATGAATAATTTTAAAGTAACACCACTGATGGTTTAATTTCTCCAAGTAGTTCAGGTGGCCAAGCAACTGGGGTCCAGAGCATCCTCTGTGTAACACCACAAAATACTGACCAATTAAAGTAAGTTAATTTTCTATTAAATCCTGTATCATCCTATGGCTAGAGTATAGTATTCAATGAATAACAGACATGAAGGGTTTTAAAAACTTTAAAAATGGTAAAAATTCTATACAATTAATATACTTCCCCTGCAAATTAGGAAAAGATCATCGTCATTTGATTTTAACATCTTGGCCCATTCTGTGAAACACACTGTTCCACTTATAGACAATTTAAGAACCACTGAATCATGTACCATATTCCCTAAGCACTGCTGTTCATCCCAGCACCTGCCAGGTGAAAGCACAACTAAGGACAATGTGACCAGAGGAGACTGAGCCAGGACACGGAGACGGGACTTCTGTCCATCCTCCACTCCACCCACGTGCCACAGAGCAGCCGGCTCAGCCACTACAGGGTGAGCCCAGGGCAGCCGGCCGCAGGAGCTGGGTGTAAGCGCCAACCTCAGAGAACAGCTCAGAACAAATGGCGGATTCCGACTTCACAGTCAGTCCTCCCATTTCTGGATCACAAAAGTGTGGACTTTAACAATCAGAGAAATTTCCTCTTGATTCCACACTGAAGGCAATTTCAAAGCCCTACAGAAATTGTACCCTGTGTGTGTTCTCTGTAAGACGGTAAGACGACAAACATAAAACACGCCATAGTAGCTCAGGCCACGGTATCCAGTGGTGTTTTGTCTCTGGCAGTGAGGTATTTGAGGAAGAACACGCTGTCCTCTTTGTCACTGACTTCAGAAGTTTAGGGAAATACCATAAGCACATCTCCGATTTCCTTTGATGTCCTCTGATGCTTCATTCTCAACTTGCCCAAAGTCTTCCTGAATCAGCTTCCTCAGGCCCTGCTGGATCCTGATTTCAACTCTTTGCTACCTGCTGTTCAGCATTGTCCTGATCTATTTTCAAAGGGCTTTCTTGGTATTTGTTCCGTCTTCAATTGTTCTGGTCATGTATTATCGTCTCTATTTGCATCTAAGTTACTACCCTGTTTTATAATTATCGTTTAGATGATTCCCTTCTCATAAGACTGTGAATTCCTGAAGGGCCAAAACTTGTCCCAGATTTTCTATCACCAGTGCCTAACCACTGGGTCAAACAAATAGTAGGTATTTAAAAAAAAAACGTTGGAAGAAAACATGATTAAGCTTTTGTGCAGAGATCTGATTATCACACAGTACCATTTATTCTGCAGAATCCCAGTAAACATTTTGAATGGAATTTCCTTTAAACTACCTTTCCTCAGCTTCTTTAGTTCTGGTTTACAAAGATTTAGGAAACAAATTAACTGAGGGCTACTCCTATTATTCCAATGCTTTCCAGTTCTTACCCATTAAAATTAATAGACATTTATTGACTGTTGACTATAAGCCCAAACTGTAGGTGCTACAGGCATTGAGATAAATCAGACACATTTCCTAAGATCATATACCTGAATCCTCTACAAGGAAGTTCATGCACAGTCAGCACCCACACCTGGTCTTCTGTGCATTCTGAAATACATAAAAACCCGTATATAACACAGAGAACCCATCACATACTTGATCAAACTGAGGGTCTTCTCCACGTTGTAGAGATTTTGTCAATGGCTTTTCCTAGAAAGAAAAAGAATATGCAAGTAAGAATAATTATTAGTGGCTCTGACATATTATCAAAGAAATGCCATTACTGTTACTGTTATTCTCATTCACTCCTCCTTTACAGGATGAAGAGGTGTCAGCCTTCAAATGAGGGGGAAACTCCCCTGAGCTCTCCTGACTTGAACATGTGGTGCTCTTGCTCTTCATTTTAAAACATCCCTCTCGGACCAAAACATTAGAAACCTGCTGCTCCAAGTGGTTCTGCATTTTCAGTGGGAACCACATGATAAAAACTGTGGAATTCATTTGAAATATTTTAGTATCTATCTTGGGACTCAACAGATCATAAAAAGTTCAAAACGAGCATACTACTCCAAGTCTCTGGATTTTGAAATAAAATAAGGTCTACTTATTATACCGGTAATGAGGGACAACCTACCAATCATACATTTACTAGATGTAATTGGTGTATTTGGGGCATGGGATTTGGTGTGTACTACATCCAAATCTCTGCAAAAATAACCTAGGTAGTGATAAGGGTCGACAGGAATACTTCTCCCTAACTATTAAATCCTTGTTTACATTAGGAAGCCTTAATTGACCTTCCAGGTGGTCATTTTATAACTACTTATCCTTATTTATATACATGTATTTTCTGGTATGGAAGTTAACACTGATCCAGAATTTGACTTAGGACTAGAAACCATGCAACAGTTATATATCGAAAAAATAATGCTTTTATTTTAGCCAGTGTAGATGCCCTAGAAAGACACTTCCATTTAGTTGATCAAAACTTCCTCTTCAATTTTCTCTTCCACCCACTGATATGATACATTTCCTACGTCAAATGCAAGATCCCACCCCCAACCCAAAGGGCTTTTGCTCTTGAAGAGATGCACATGGTGGTCTCAGCCCGGGGCTCTGGAGCTTCACCAAGAGTCACATGAATGCACTGCTCTGTCTCATTTGCAGTTTACAGCTTCAAAACGTGCATTCAGCTAAAATGAAGGGACTACTGTCTTCGTAAGGGCTAATAAACATTCTCTCTTCAAAGTACACTATCTACAACATGCTCATAGGGCAGTGGATAAAAAAATATAGTTGAGAACCAAAAAAAAAAAAAGAGAAAAGAACAATATAAGAAGCAATAGATTTAACTGATTGTAAAAGAAGACAAATTCAGCCATTACATTTGAAAGCATTTCATGTATATGCGAAAGTTAAAAAGTCATCTGAAGTTCTTTTTGAAACCAATTAAAATCCAAATATGGAAATTAAGGCAGTGAAAACGGGTGGTTCCAGTTCCAACAAACACCCTTGGGGAAAAACCCAGTATAAACATGTCTACTCAACGTTTTATTTGTTCATCACTCAAGAGTAGCTGAGGGCTGACAGTGTCAAATGCTGCGCGCTGGGTGGAATGCTGAAGAACACATAGGTGATCCACAAGAACTGGAGAGCCTGGACGTGGTCGAGGGCCTCTGATTGATGTCAGCCACACTCACTCATTATTCAAATCCCAGCTCAACTCTCCCTTCTTCAGGGAAGCTTTCTAGGAGCCCTCTTCCCAATGCCGGGTCAGGACCCCTGTTCTATGTCCATAAAGCGCGTCTGCTTTGCTGTCCTGCTACTTCCTGTAGTGCAATCCCACTGTCCAGTTTCACATATTCACGACTGATGGGTTGAGTGCCTCTCCCACTAGCCTGCAAGCTTCAGAAACGCTGTATGCTCTCTCCGTTTCTCTCAACACCTACAGCCACAGGGCAGAGCATCGCTTCGTGCTGGCTGAACGTTTGCCAAATTAATAAAAGCTCTAGGCCAGTGGTGCCCAGTTTCTTCAAATATGAGGACACCCCATTTTTTATTTTTTTAAATTTTACTGTTGTAACAACATAAATATATAAAATTTGCTATTTTAATAATTTCTAAATGTACAATTCAGTGGCATTAATTACATTCACAATGTGTGCTACCATCACCATCATCCATTACCAAAACTTTTTCATCACCTAAAAGAGAAACTTTGTCCCATTAAGCAATATCTTCCCCATCCTACCCCATCTTGCTCCCTGATCCCTGGTAACCTCTAATCTACTTTCTGTCTCTACGAATCTGCCCATTCTACATATTTCATATAAGTGGGATCATCATACAATATGTGTCCTTTTGTGTCTGGTTTATTTTGCTTAGCAGAATGTCTGCAAGGTTCATCCATCTTACAGCATGTATCAGACCTTAGAAGGATCTCTTTGAGATCAATGTCAAAAGTTTTAAAAAAACCCTGCTCCCCTCACCCCGCAAATACACACTCACACTCCAAAACACAGAGAACAGAAATTCTATTTTGGTGTCTGTTGCTTAAGAGCACACATAATGACAAAGAGTTAATACTATGATTTCAAGAATAACTTCACATGGCTTTGTAACCATAGCAATGAATCTGTTTTACAGACATTAGAGAACTGGGAATCCATCTATATTCCATATACCTCTGATTATAGTAGACATATACACGCAGCCAAAGATAGTGCGTAGTACACATGTGGGTCTTTAGACCTCTTGCAGTAACTCAGGAGCTGGGACCTTGGGAACCAGCGTCCTCTATCACCACTGCCTAAAAGATGCTGCCGAACTAACAGCCCCAGTTAAGGTAGGACAGAAAGTGACCATGTCCACCCACGCCACCAGCTCCCCATCCCTGAAAGCTATTTCTACCCACTACCAATTGGGTGGGAATGCTAATACACATATGTTATGCTTATACATTTTCATAAACGTATGAAGGAAGCACCATGTTGCAAGTCTCACTTTCTTTAGTAGGCAAAGTTGGTATAAGTTGTTAACATACAGAAAGTCAGGTCCATTAGTCAAGAACTTGGGTTCAGCGTCTCCATGAAGTAACATACACTTACATTAAGTTTTCCTTACCTATTTTCACACAAATATGTTTGCTTTTCATCATTTTCTTTGAAGGCTTAGTTCAAATGTCACTTCCAAGATTAAATCTCTCTCCGATTTACCTGGCAGGGTCACCTGAGTTGCCATAGGGCACCTTGTTTGCATCTCTTCTTGCCAGTGTGCCCACCATGTTATAATCTCTCTGTCCCCCACACCCCAGGTACATAGGTAGAACTCATTGGGGTTTGCTGAATGACAGGATATCCCTGTGAACTTGGAAAGATGGCTTCGGGCATGGAGAATCAAGCGCACATTCGAGTGTTACCAAGATTATCTTTGTAACAAAATAGATTCTGTCAGTGTCACAGGGTTTAAGAGTAGACCTGGGGAAGAGAATATCATGGTAGCAAAAAGATAAAGGGAGAAGGAAGGAAGGAAGGAGAGAGAGGAGGAGAGGAGGCAAGCCAACTTGCTCCAGCTTAGAAGAGAGGCCCTGTGACCACAGGGCAAAGGTCAGTGGTGCTCAGGCCCACTTCAGAACCCAGAGGTGTGGTTCTGCTGGAGGTTCTCCTGCACAAGAGCAGCTACACGAATCCAAGGTCTGCAAGGATCCAAGGTCTGCACGTTCAAGAGACTCTGTTTTTCAAAGAACATTAAATAAGGAGGAAGGCAAAAATAACGCAGAATAAACAGCGGGTATTTAAAGAACAAGTGGAAACAGACTGCGGCAGAGCAGGCTCAGAATAATGACATCACTTGTCAAATAAGAACATTGGACTTATACTTTTCTATTTTTCTTTGTTGTATATTTTGGTACAATTTTATTTACTTACTGAAGGTTCATTAATTGAATGTTTGTTTTTTTTAAAAAACATAACTTAGTTTTCCAGAGCTGGGAAAGCTAAGTCCATGACTCTATTTTACCCTGAAGCTCCAACTCACTGGGTGAAAGTAATCAAGAGATGATTTGGGGAAACTCAAAACATTGGGAGACATAGGCATTGAGCATCAGCGGCTGCTAACAGCACAAAAAAGGGAGAAAACTAGACACTAAGTCCCTTATGATGGAAAAACAAAACAAAACACGATGAAATAGTTGTCATAAAAAAAAATCAAACCTGAATTTGATCAAGACTTTAGATGTAATTATCAGTCATTAGGAGAGGAGTATGTTCGCTATGCCACAGGGCTGCAGTCAACAAAATCTAAACTGAAGAAAGGTGGAGGAAAAAAAGTTTCTTCCATAAAAAAGTTGCAAGTAAAAAAAAAAAAGAAAGAGGGGGGTCCTAGTGGTTTTTTAAAAGACTACCACAATGTGTGGAAATTATCTGGATCCAGATTCAAATAATCTTAAAGTATGATGTTCATGAGATAGTTGGAAATTTGGACACTTCATGGATATTTGATGATGTTTAGGCATTACTGTTACTTTTTTTTAGGTGTGGTGATGAAATCACAGCTTTGTCTAGAGAAGAATCTTACTCTTTGGAGATACACACTGAAATACTTAAATATGAAATGATATGATTTCTGGTATTTTCTTCACATGATATTGGGGGGCAGGTGTAGGGAGTTATGCGACGAATTGGCCGTGAGCTGACAATTGCTAAGGATGATGCATACGTGGGTTCATCATGCAGTTCTGTCCACCTGAGCATATGCTCAAAATTCTCCAATATGAGAAGTAAAACAATAAAAACATCAAGGACATGATGCATTATTTGTGTCATTGTTAAAAAAAATCTTACAACGTCTCACTTTTCAGGGTGGTGCAAGCCACTTCTTAAAACTTATTTTGATAGCATGTATCTGATTTTCTGTCTTCTCCTGATGAGTTGCAAGCAGGATCCACTCTTCATTTCTTTCCATTTGTAGATAGGATTTGGGTGGCCAATATCTTGCCTGCTGTGTGAGTAGTGAGATCAGTTCTCGGCTTGCACAGTGGGCTTTTCTTTGGGTTTGCTTTCCACTGAATCAAAGAGCACTGCTGTCTGGACCCACCCAGGGGAGCTTTTTCGTGTCATGGAAGATCCTGTAGGGGTTTCAGTATTTCCATGGGAAAGAGCAAGGCCCCTGTTTGTGCGTCTCACACCTTGGCCAGTTCCAAATCTCCCCACCCTTGCCTTAAGAAAATACAGACTCTAAAAGCTCTTTGTGTTCATACCTGCCTAAAAAGGGCAGACAAGAGCCACCGAGTTCCACCTCAATTTCTGCATGATTTCAGTGTGCAGCAGATATACCCAAGAAGTCTAGGAGGGTCTTACGGATCTAATGGGGGTTTCATTGCAGGATTCACAGGCTACAAAGGGCTCATTTAATAAATCACTTTCTACTTCTGACTTTTTCATGGCCTGAACAAAATTCCAAGCATGCCCCTCACAGGCAGGGCTTCAGCAATCTAGAAAGATCCAAACTATTACTGCTGTCAGAGATATTTTCATAAACATGTTTAACCTAGAAATGCAACTGTAGTTAATGTGGAATTATATGCTTTGTAAAATATATCATTAACCATGCCACAGATGCTATTTTCACGCCTTTTAATTATCTTAACAGTCCCCAAATGCAGGACTTGGGAATCAGGGAATCCTAGTTCTCTCATTTAGCACACATGGACTTCACGTAGCCTTTCTCAACTTCAGTTACCTTTCCTGTAAGATGGGAATAAGTGAGACCAACCTACTGCACAGAACTAAAAGATAAGTGGCATAAGGTACTCAAGTGATTATCATGACTAAAATTCCATTTAACATCATTACTATTGGAATTAGATAAAATTAAAACTTGTAACTTCTTTCAGCATATTCAGGAGCTGAAATGCACATCCATGCATTTTCCTGAGGCAGTGTACCCACTCCCACTAACATTAATTAAAACTTTAATTTAGCTTCCTGGAAGCTTCCAAGAATAGCTAGAAAGTCATGTTACAGAACATAGAGAAAACATTATAAAGAGTAATTGCTCTTCTTTCTTAAAAAAACCAAAAAACCAAAAAACCCTAACATTCCTATAATGAATTTAACTCAATATATAATTTAGAGGAAACCTTTTAATTTAATAATGGGGTGGCTGTAAAAACATCCAAGTTAAAAACAAATGAACATCTTGAGTCCTGGAACTACGGTGTCTTTCATTATATGAACATGTTTATGCATAAATGACTGAAGTTTGGATGGCATCACAGTGGATTTGAGCCTGTAAATGTCCAGCCTGAGTGGTTAATGAAGACTCACTTCTGAATGGCCGCAACTGGGATCTGGCCACCAGGAAGAGGCCGAGAAGGGGCACTGGGGACCGCTCGGTCAGAGCAGGGAGCGGAGGAGGACCGACTCCCGAAACGTCGTTCAAGCACGTCAGCCGGTTCTATCGGCACAAAGGTGGGGACCTCCTGCTTCAAGGAGAACCAGAGAAAAATGAGGTCCAAAACATCTCCACATCTGACTGAAATTGTTCTCCTCAGATCTCCTTTGTGCCGGCTCTTCTGTGCTTGACTCAACTTTGGAAACAGATTAAGGAGTGAGCCTGAGCACTGGACTCTGACCTCTTCTCCCCAGATGACCCAGACATCAGGGCCCATCAAGGACCCAGGAATCTAGATTGTCTTGCGGATATAATCCAGTCCGGCTGATTTCCCGCGTGATCACGGAACCTCTGGGGGAAGACCGAACCCCCTTTACGCCCGCCTCCATCTGTCCACAGGTGACAATGAACATCATCACCTGGCCTTTTGACAAGTTTCCTAATCGGAAACTGTGACTGCTGGTTAAAAATCCTTGGAGATCTGTGGAAGAAAAGTGCTTCTCCAGACGGAAGAAACCCTCTTTCCCTTTTATTCCCTTCAGTTATTAAAATGAATTTCCTTAAACAAAACAATAATGCTGGTTTCCACCCAAAACAGGGGGGGGAAAACATTGTCAAGAGAATGACATGGGGAGAGTCCGAAGTTGGTTAAAGGAGCCAGTGAGTAAGAGGCTGCTCCGTACCCTGTGACATAAAATGGGTAGGGAGGTACAAATCAACAAAGCAAGAACATTTGGGCACTTTTTTTTTTAACTGAAACTCTAGAGGTAATCTAGTGTTTACATCTGGTTTTGCACATTTTGGCAAAGCCTATTTCTCTGCCAAATTTAACAATTCAAGTACAAATCCATTATTTGAACAGTGGAGGGGAAACTTCAATTAACTTCGGCTACAAAGTTAATATGCATTTTAAGGGAACAAAAGAGCAGCTCTCACAGGCAAAGATTTTTTTTTTTTCTTCTTTTTAACTACAGCAGCTACCAAGAAGTGTAAGTTATCACCTTCACTCCTTGGTTGCATTCTCTTTTGTTGGTATTTTCAAAGTTTTGGTCCCAGTGTCCCCTACGATGCATGCCGAGGCCACGAGTGGGCACCACCCCCGCGGACTGGGCTTTCTCCAGCTGTGGACTCCCAGCTATCCTCTCCCTCCCGGCTCCTTCTCTCACGAACATGCCTAAGACTCTCATCTTAGTGCCTTCCGCGGCCACAGCTCCAGCTCCTCTCCTCATCTTCAGGTCATGTAGAGGAGTGGGCTATGCCTTCTGTCTTCTCCTCCCCTAACCTTTCTTCAGCCATCTACAGTCTGGCCTTTTTTCCCACCACTAAGGCCCCAGTGACTATCCAAACGACACCCAGGAGCCGTGGTTCATTCCTTTCCTTTCTGGGTCTTTCAGCTGCTCCCCTCTTCTTTCCACTCTTATTACCTGACCCCCTGACCTGCTCCCTCTGTGTCCTTCCTGGTCTTTCTCCTTGCTTGTGTGTATTCCCGAGGGCTGTCCTTGGGAACTCGAAATCAGTCATGTTCTGATTTATCTTCTGGTACTACTAACACACACACACACACACACACACTCACCCTTCCCAGACCCAGCCGAATCACCACTTACCCCAAAACCCTACTCACCCTTCATGGTTCATTTTCTGTAAACATTGTCCCTCGTCACTCCTCTAGGAAGTGACTGCCCGGGCTGACTCTTCAGTGGCTCTTCTGGTGCCCTCTCTAGCCCTGTGTGCTTACCCAGTGTCATCCCAGTTCTTCACTTACATTCATTTCTTGAGTAAACCGGAACTTGGACTTTAGAGTTGGTCAGACCTGGATGTGAATCCCAACATTAACTCTAACGAACTGAGTCAGCTCGGTAGTTTATACTGAATCTCTCAGGTCTAATCTTGACCAAAAACTAAGGCTAGCAGAGAGGCCATGAGTGCAGTGGCTAAGAACAAGGGCCCTAGAGGGAGGGGGTCTGTCCAGAATGCCAGTTCCTTCCCTTACTGTGTGATGGAACAAGCTGCTGAAAGTCTTGAGGTCTCAGTGACCTTCTCCGTACTGCATGATGCTGAAGTGGAGACAGAGTGAGGTGATGTTGGTGGGCATTACGAGCAGAGCCTGGCACTTAGCATGCACTGTCTAAACAACGACTGCCCTTATTGTCACCTACCTTCAGGGTCACCAGGATGATCAGAGCACCCAAAACATGGCAGTTATTCCAGAGGTCTGTCATTCCTCTTTGTATCATGCATAGCCTCAAGTACAGTCACTCGGACCCAATATGGATCCAAAATGAAATGTTGACCCAAATGCCCATCAAGTGGTGACTGAATAAACAAACCGTGGTATTTCCATTAAATGAATTACTACCCATCAATAAAAATGAAGTGCTGCTAAACAACAACAACAGAATGGATGCACCTGAAAAACATTACGCTGAGTGAAAGAAATGAGACCCAAAAGAGCACCCACCACATGGCTTCCATGTATATGAAGAGCTGGGAACTGCAAACTAGTGTGCTGCGGCAGGAAATGGGCCAGCAGTGCCGGTGGGGACCGCCTGCACGGGGCACTCTTGAGGGGACGGAAAGGTGCTATACCTTGATCGTGGTGGCGATGATAAGGGTGTTTGCATTTGCCAAAATTCACCAAACTGTACATTTAAAACAGGTGCTCTTTACTGTGTGTGTAAAACACATTTCAGTAATGTCGACTTAAAATAAAACTCCTCATCAAATGAATGAGAATGGGAATTCCTACTGTCGGAGGGGCATTTTATTTCCCTGGAGACCACAAAAGCGGGAGGGGCAGAGCGGGTGGTTCCCAAGGGTGCTGCCTGCACCCCAGCCGCTCCTGCCTTTGGGACAGACGTTGCTCCTGACCCAGGGCTGGGAATCTCTAGAATTAGAGCTTTGGGCTGACCAAATTTGGCCGGCATGAGGCGTTATTCAGATGGGAAGGAATGAACGACATGCACATTCTACAAGCCTTCCTGGCCGAGTGCCTCTCAGGGTGGTGACACAGGCGGGAAGCTGGCGCCGGCGAAGCCGAGGCCCCTCACTGTGCGTGCAGAGGCTTCTCCACGAGGGCGGGAGCCTGGAGGGGGGCTCTGCTGGTCCAGATGGGAATGGGGCTCGCAACCAGGGCTTGTTTTCTTCTTAAAGTTCTACAGTCCTCAAGGACCTTGGTTTTGATTTCTACGTGAGCTGAAAGAGGCAGTATCACAGACAGCATCTTCTTCATAATTCTCTTCATATGCCATTTACTGCAAACCCAAATGCATGCAGGAAAAAAAATTCTCAGTTAAAACTTAAATGCTCCAATTACTTTGAGAAAAAAAAGTTTGTTTTTTTGGGGGGAAAATAAAGGAAAAATTCTCCATTAAGGATGGAGAATAGAAAAAAAAATGAGTGAATCTGAATCTACTTATCTGCAAGCGAAAACCTGACTCTATCTTTAAAGCACTACTAAAATGCAATATATAATGTTCTGGAATTACATGGTGGTGATGGCTGTACACTTTTGTGAATACACTGAAAACCACTGAATTGCATGCTTTAATAGGGTCAATTTTATGGCATGTGAATTATATCCAAATGAAAAAATGCAATACACACATTTGAGGTCAACCGAAAGTATTTAAAAATTATAGCACCTGACTTTTTATTTGGTGTCTTTGATTTCTGGGCACAGCTTGTGGTGACTTCTAGAACACTCCAGCTCTGCCTTCCCTCAACCTATATGATTACAACTTATGAATTGGGTAGAAATCCCCAAAGGCATACAAATATCGTCAAATGGGATAATGTATTTTAAAAAATATTTTCAGTTGTAAATACTGTAGTAGTAGTTTACATACTAGTATCAAAAACAACTAATACAGCATAAGCTGTTATTATTGCTAGCATGACCCATGGAAATCAAGACTAACTCTGGTTAAAACTGCTACAACGCTACAGTGAAGATTGCTGCTGTCTAAAATTGAATTAATAACTTTCAGGAATATAAAAATGCAAAATGCATTACAGTATATCATAGTAACCTATGGAATGGGCCTTTAGTACTTAGTACCATGTCATATTTTATTGGCATTTTCTGTCACTCTAAAAACACAATGATATATATTCAAATGATCCCATTTTATTTGCATTAAAAATGATGGCTCCACTTATAGTAAAAAGAAGAACATAATCAGAAAGAACTAGACTGAAATCATTTGAGGAATAACGCTAGCTTGGGGTTTCATATTCTCAAAGAGGAGGAACTTTTATAATCTTATCACGGTGTCACAGGACATTTTGTGTTGTGTATGTTACTAGGATGAAAGTTAGAAGATAAAACATGGGACAGTAACTGGGGTTCATAGTACAAGTGTAAGAATGTTATTTCATGAATTATAACAAATGTATGACACTAATACAAGGTGTTAATAAAAGGGTGGTATAGAGGAAAAAATAACACATAATGTAACCTATGGACTATACTTAGTATTATTTAAATTTTCTTTCATCAATTGTAAAAAAGGTACCACGCTAATGTAAATGCCAACAACGGGGGGCATATGGGAATATTATAGTTTTTACATGACTTTTCTGTAAAACTACAACTTCTGTAATTAAAAAAAATAATTAAAAAAGACATTTTGCTAATCAAAAGAAACCAGACATATAGTACTACTATATATTGTATGATTACATTTATATAAAATGTAAATATAAATATAGAGACAGCAATAGGTTAATGGAAAAAAAATTATGGCCTTATCCACAGATTAATTGAATTGGATATTATTAAAATGAAGTAAAAAGGGCTTTGATATATTTTATTACTTCCAGATACTTTTCAAATGTTTTATTTGATATAAGGTTCAAACTTTTACATTGTGGAACATTAAATTTCCTTTCACAGCTGAAAAAGTCTGATTTAGGAACCACAAAAGAAATGCTTTTCATGTATCCAGGCATCTTTATGATAAAAACAGTGCCCTGAAAAAAGCAAGTTTGGGAGCTCATTTGAAAGAGCATCCTCATTCATTGGCTAAGTGAGGTGTTTCCACCCTCACCTCTGGTTTTAGCTGTTAACAATGTTTTGTTCCCAGGTTCTGGCGAGTTTCCAGGCTTCTGGGGGATGCCTTTGTAGATTAAGTAAGAAGCAGGAGGATATACTCTGCTAAGAAATGGCTATTTAAAAAACCATCTATCTATCTATCTATCTATCTATCTATCTATCTATACATAATTTGGAAAATAAGCTTGTATTTTGTCAAGTCTAATATAAATACCCCTTATCTGACCAAAACTGTTTCTTAGCCTCCTTGTAGGACAACATTGCTTTAATTCCATTACTATCCTTAACAGGGAACTAAATTTAGAAATGCTTTTTATTCTCTTTATGTTTCCCTTATTAGGTTTGTTGAAGCCATCGGAGCCTCTTTAAATAGAGGATTTTGGCCAAAAAGACTAGCTGATTGTCCTTCTGGAAGCCGACTTGAACCCACGGTGCAGAACGAGTGGCATTAAAGCAGGAGTTCTTGCTATTTACACTTCCTTTGTCAAACAGCCAGGTGACATAAAGACCACCACCTTGCAGATCCGGGCTTGATGAAATACCATCGTGAGCATCACATGGCTGAGGCTGCTGAAGGGCTACAGGGCTACGAAAATGATTAAACAGAACAGGCTTTAGGAAGAGTCGCCATAATTAAGAGGCAGTCATTCTGTACTCAAATAAGTGCAGCAGGATTTCCTAATCCATAAATTCCTTAAATATCAAAGAGTGTTCTAGAATAGAGGATCTTCTCCAATACCTGATACTTTCTGATCCCTAGAAGTCTGCAGACAGCTGCGCTATCTTAAGGGGTGAAACACAAGATTAGAGCTAAATGTTCAGTCTCTATGTGGACCAGAGTGGAAACAGCCATTTCATAACTACACATACACTGTAGCCCAACCTTGGTCCATTATCTCTCATCAGATATGGTCTAAAATCACAAAGGGAAGCTGGGGTGAGTGTGCATTTCACTTGCCAAATCCTCACTTACTTAGAGCCATAATCAGATTCACTGAAACAACTATAGCTCAACAAAATACGGTTTGTTGGTGGTCGGCCACTCCAGTCATTATGACAACATGGGGTCTTGGATAACTTCAGGGTTCACTGGAAAATTGCCCTGGTGCCAGCCCTGAAACATCAGCACCAGGAGGAACCAGAACCTGGACACGCAGGGCAAGGAACAAAGGCATGTTAACAGATGTTACTCCATGAACCAAGAACATTAGGGTGCTGGGATGCTGTCATGAGCTAATTGCTTGGCTTTTGGATGCTTGTGCCAGCTGGCCACGACCAGCGTCCTTGCAGGCTTGGTCTTAAAGCATGACATATTTCGTTACAGATTCATGCTGTGTGCTGCAATAGTTTGGCATCCTGGATTCTTCAAAGACTTTGTACCACCCCCAAAATATTTTGTGTTACTTCTAGTTTACTTTTAATCTTACTTTAAAATAGCAATCCCCTTAATTGTTTCTTAATTGCTAGCAAACCAGCTAGATCATGTTCTGTTTTTGTAAGCCTCCATTCCAGTATGACACGGTTATCCCACGCATGAATTATCACAGCGCCGATCCCCCTACAGCTGTGCTCCACACTCAACACGAGGGTAATATCTCCAAGATCCTGCCTGCATCTTATCCACTGACTATTTCATGAGCAAGGGCTACCAAGGCTCAAGCAATGCCCATAATAAAAATGTTTTTCAAATTCCAGGGTATTAAAGGAAGACGACCACTGCTCTTCACTCTGTCAGAGTCTCTGCTAAAGGCCAGGATGAAAGTTAAATGGTGTTTCATCTTCTTTTGAAGTCATGCAGATCTTTTCCTTTTTCCAGGTTTCAATCAAGGTTGAAAGAGAATAAATTACTCGATTTCTGAGTAATTCTTTGTCAGCCTAGTTAAAATTTCTTCTCCTTCTTCCTGTTGATGTTTTATGTTGTTCAATTGTAGGTAAAGATGAAATCTCTGGACCAATCCCTGATTTAGCCTCCCCTGAAACTCCTCACAAGGGCAGTGGAAGACTAAACCACTGTAGATTCACAAAGACTTATAAGCCCAGACATGCATGGAGTTAATGCTTATCCTTTATTTGTTATATGTGTGTGTTAGAGCTACAACTTAGCCTGACTTATTTTATAGGAGAGAAAACAATGATGGGTCACGGGTAGGTGAGTCTGTCAGAAACACAGGCTCGTGGCAGGGCTGTGACAAGAAACCAAGTTTCTGGTATACTGGGCAAGTTCTAGGAAGGGAGGGAGGCAAAAGAGGCAGCCTGGGAAGTGTGGAGGAAGAGTCTTGAAATTTCGTGAGCTTGCTTTACTTAGTTGAATAACCCGGCCTGTCACACTTTAGTCCATCTGGGCTCCCACAGTGACCTGGCACTACCGTGCTCCTTTTTGTCTCCAGGACTCCTATGCTCAAGAACCCTGAACCTCAATTGATTAAGCCAAGCCCTCGATCTTGAGGCTTGCCTTTATGATATGTATTTCTGCAATGGCAAAGCTAGGGCTGCATGTAATTATGCCTAAGAGCCACCCCCAGAGAGCCTCCTTCGTTGCTCAGATGTGGCCTCTCTCTTTAAGCCAACTCTGCAGGTAAACTCATTGCCCTCCCCACTACGTGGGACATGACTCCCAGGGGATTAAATCTCTCTGGCAATGTGTGACTGACTCCCAGGGATGAACCTGGCCCTGGCATCATGGGATTGAGAATGCCATCTTGGACCGAAAGGGGGAAAAGTAATGGAACAAAATAAAGTTTCAGTGGCTAAGAGATTTCAAATAGAGTTGAGAGGTCATTCTGGAGGTTACTCTTATGCAAGCTTTAGCCAGATATTGCAAACTACCACAGTATGCCAAGGCCCCAACCAACAATATTCCCGAAAACCTTAGGGAGTGCACTGGGCTCCATCTACTCTCTACAGAAGTATTTCTTAGTAAGTTTATGTTTTTAGAAACTTAAGGCCTCCAGATTGATCCTATGCCAGATAAGCCCTGAAGTCCAGAGGTACCAGACTCTCCAGGAACATCAACCAGTTTCATGTCTCTACCTCATAAGGTCAACACCCCTCTCCAGCACGAAGAACTTAAAATGGTCATGGCCCAGATATCCCCGAAAATTGAGAGAAAGATCAAATGAAAGGGAGGAGGTGTAACAGAAATTTGGATTTAACAAATGGTTGCGAATACTGACCCATTATACTGATATTTCTTTTTAGTGTCTAGTGTTTTAGAATAGCCAGAAAGAAATACCTAAAGTTGTTGAAATGTAATCCAGTAGCCTTGATCTATGATAATAATTGTATTCTTATATAGCAAAAAAAAAAAAAAAGTCAGTTGCCCGTGTTTGTATGGATCTACTTCTGGATGTTTTGTTCTGTTCCATTGATCCATACATCTATCTCTGACAATACTACACTGTCTTAGTTAACCTACCTGTATTGTAAGTCTTAAAATTGGGTATAGTGCAATACTACTGGTCAATAAGAGGGAGGAGTAGGGGTATGAGTTATTTGTGGTTTTCTTTTTTCTTTTAATTTCTTTTTCTGAAGTAATGCAAATGTCCAAAAAATGATCCTGGTTATGAATGCACCAATATGTGCTGATACTGTGAACACTGATTGCATTGTGTGACTATATCTCAGTAAAATTATGTGGAAAAAAAAAGAGCCCATAAAACTTCCTTTTCAGCGCCTCTGAAAACCACTCAAGGTGGGCTGGTCTTGGTGCCCAGGCCCTCGCGATTCCCAGCTGGGTGCTCCTCCAGGATTTCGCTGGAGACACAGTGAGCGGTGGTGCTGTCTTCTCTCGGGAACTTTCCTTTGTTTGCCTCCGTCACATCTTAGAGCACGTGTCCCCAAAGGGCCCAGACCAGGTCTGCTTAAACCACCTTCAGCTCCGCCTCTGCGCACGGTGGCAGAGCAGAGGACGGCCACATGACGGTACAGACGAGCGGCACAGCCCTGCTCAGGCTCCCACTCCCTGTGAGTGAACACAAAGGGTGGCAGCACCAGGCTGACTCTGAAAAAATATACCAGGCAGCGTGGGTGGTTGGTTCCAGCACCCCCATGACGACGATGGTGATGATGATAAAGATAAGGATGACGATGATGACGACTGAGCACCTAGCACAAACTAAGGATTACATCAGGTGCTCCACACTCATTACCTCTCACCCTCTCAAACACCCAGGGAGCTTTGGACTGGGGCTCCCCCTTTGCAAACGCCTGGCTGGCTCGAGGCCATACAACACTAAAGAGGTGCAATCAGGATTCAAATCTCAACCTGTCTAAATGCAAAGTCAAATTTTTTTTTTTTTTTTACTTTATGTGTTCTTGTCCATTAAATCTACAAAGCGAAGATTATCGGAGTGCTTCAATTTTGAAAAGCTGGAGAGTCTGGTGTTTGGAAAAGAGTTTTTTGAGAAGGTATTGCCTGTGACTACAGTGACAGATGCTCTTTAAAGAGAGGTGCATGGATAATGAGACTGTATATTCTGAGACTCCAAGTCCAACTGCTAAGAGTCAACCTGACTCTGCTTCACATATTGTTGTGTGTGTGTGTGTGTGTGTGTGTGTGTGTGGTGGGGGAGAGGCTGGGGGGTGAAGGGACTGAGCAGATGACTACATCAATGATTAATGAGGTATCCTTAGGTGCCCCAAGGCAGGAATAGGAATCAACGGCTCTTGTGCTCAGCGCTTTGTATGGCATCCATCTGCTGAGTACCAAGGTGAGAATAAAAGCCATTATTATCTGTTTAGGGCTGGCAAGATGACCTTTGAAAAATAGGAGAATTTCTTACAAAAACATTCCTCTCAATTGACTATATTAATGCTTTATTCATTCATTCATATACTTATTCATTCAAGGAATATTTACTGTCTACTATGTGCAATGCAGTGGACATGGGAGATGGCATGGTCTTGCCTCCAAATAGCTATGGACTAGTAGAGTGTTTCACCAGCTTAAAACAAAAACAACAGAACTTTAACCCCCTTAAAACCTATAACGTACTCTGATATCTTCTATTCCAGACTATTTTTTTTTCATTAAAAAGTTTCTAAATTTTAAATAGTAGGACATGATTCCTATTTGGTCATTATTCATTAAATGTGTCACAAATTACACTGTGAAAAACACTGGCCTAGTAGAAGACTTAAGACAATTACATAAATACTCGATTGCAATGAAGATAGCACAATTTGCTTGAGGGAATGATGTGGTGGATCAGAAAAAGGTGAGATTTACAAGTATGTCCACCTTTGGGTAATTTTGAGGAGACAGGAGGGAAGACATCCAGTAAACTACTTCAGATGAAGCGGTATTTGCACTGGCCTTGAGAGACCAGCAGGGTGAGGGCTGAGTGGCCATCCAGGAAGAGGGCACATCATGGTGGCAAGCAAGCACAGAATTGAAACCTAAGGTCCATAAAGGTGGGTGGTGGATATCTGATAGCTTGGGTCTAAATCAAGGGTGAAAGAAATGCAATGAAGACTTCTGAGCAAGAGAATGAAAGGGACATTCCCTCTTTATAGAATGATTTATCAGGTAGGATCAGAGGAGGAAGAACTGGCGACAAACCCCTCACTCTTCCTTTTATCCCCCTTGCTGGCACCCTCCCTTGCCCTGGGAACTTTTGCTTGCATACAAGCCCCAAGGTGCAAGAGCCCACCCTGGATCTATCTGAATGAGAAGCAAACCAAGAATTCTGCAGAGGAGTTTGACAGGATGATGACTAAGAAAACGTCAAATCTCACAAGCTACAAACACTTGGGAATGCTGAATGGAATATAACATTTTTTTTTAAATGCAAAAAAGAGTTCACAAGAAAGGACAAAGGGAAAAGAAAATCAGGTGGAGATGAGTTGACATGGTGGTTGCCCAGGGAAAGGACATTATTCTGGATGCTTTGTTTTATAGTTGACTTGGGGGCAGGAAGCAAAGCCGTGGACCTTGTGAGGTGAGAACTGGAACTGAGATACCTACCTAAAGTCTGGACCTAAACAGTGAAACGATGGACTAGGGAAAAATCTGTCCCCTGGTACAGGAAGGCAACAAGATATTCTGTTGGTCACTGCCTGGGTTCTAGGTAAAAACAACAAAAAATGAGCCCTGAGAATCTGAAACCATGTGCCCAAGTCTTACACTGGTTTGGGGTTTACAGTTATGTCATCTGCTCAGTGCAGAAACTCTGAAGCTGAGAAATTAACATAATACTTGCCCCAGACTGTGACAACCCTGAGGCAACAGAAAGAAGCGAAAGCAAAACCATGCTGGAGGAACACTCGCCTAACCATGGCTGAGGAAGATTCACAGAAAAATAAGCCCCACCAAAGAACGCACAAGAAAAAATTTCAAAATACGTGAAAGAAATAATCCACAATAAGCAAGAGTTAGCAGAAACAACAAACAGAAGTATAGGCTCCCAAATATTGCAATAATAGGAGAATAATCTAAAAGAGGATATAAAATGTATATTTAAGGTCATTAAAGACAAAAAGAGAAAATAATAAACTTTAAAAAGGAATAAAAAACAATGAGGAAAAAATGAAATAGATTTTAAAAGAGAAGCAAACAGCACTTCTAGGAATGTAAAATATCATCATCAAAAGTAAAATTCTCAATGGACAGGATAAATAATAGATTAGACATAGACTGAGAAAATATTAATGAATCAGAAGATAGACTTGAGAGAATTATTCAGATTGTAGCAGAGAAAGATGAAGAGGTAGAAATGATGGTAGAAGGGTATTAAGATATGTAATATAGCATGAGAAGTTCCAATAAACATCTAATAAGAGTGCCAAAAAAAGAGAAGAGGAAAATTTAGAAAGGAAAATATTCAAATAATTAATGTCTAAACATTTTCTAGAATTGATGAAAGATATGCATACTCAAATCAAGAATCACGAGATAAAGTATGGCAGAGCACTGAGCAGAAAGGACCACAACTCCAGATTGGTGGTGGTGAGCCATGACCCCTATTATACGTGTAAGAAACTGGAATAGATAAGGGATAAGCAAAAAATAACTATTCTTTCTACCAACTACCCCTGCAAAATCAACATGCAGGCAAGTTCTTTAGCTTCCAAGGCAAAATCTCAGACAAGTTCTGTCACAGGTTGGATTCCATAGGAAGCAGACTCTGAGGTGGAGTTAGGAATGCAAGAGATTTATTCAGTCTAACACCTCTGCAAAGAAAAGGGAGGAAGCAGAAGTGTTTGGGCAGGGAAGCCATGAGACAGCCAAGTAGAGCACACAGTGTCTGACAGCCCAGCCAGGAGCTCCAAGCAAAGGGTGCACTTGAGAGGAGTCCTGCACTGGGCGGAAAGAGCCAGGCTCTTGCTCAATCATGGCCTCAGGGCCACCCTGAGAAGACTGTGCCCTTGGATGAAAAGCTGAGACGGACTCTGATGAAACTGACAGCTGCAGGCTGTCAACTAATCACAGTCCTTGCAGACGATCATCGAGTGTTTTCTTGAAGGGGAACTGGGTATGGAATCTCCGTCTACAACAAATCCTCTAGCATGTCTAGTTATAGTCATAAAATAAAAGCCCTTGCCATACTTTTAGTTAAAAAAAATAAAAATTAAAATAAAAAAAAGAATCATGAGGGTCTCAAGCAGGAAAATAAAATAAATCCACACCCAAACATAGTATAGTGAAATTGCACAACACCAGAGACAAAGAGAAAAACTCTAAAGCAAACAGGGAGAAAAGTAAATAACCGACAAAGAAATAATAGACCAACCAAAGACTTTTTAACAATGACATAGACAACACAGTGAGATAATAGAGGGTAAATAAATATCAACTTAGAATTCTAGTCCCAGCTACACCATCAGTGATAAGTGAAAGGGAAATAAAGACATTTCAGGTGAACAAGACTGATAGATCTAGTACCCACTGACTCTTAACTTAAAGAACTAGAGAAAGATACACTGTGGGAAGAAGAAAACAAACCAGAGGGAAGGCGTGGGATGCAAGAAGGAAAGGTATCCATTATTTTAGTTTTTGGACTTGCGGTGTGATCCCATTTAGTTTGTTTAGAACACTCTCCTTGGGAAAGCTGTGCAAGAGTAAATACTATAAAACATCTGCATGAAGCAACAGAAATAGAATACAATTACTGACTTGCGCGTCCATATTAATGAATATGACCTCAGCATATTTCAGATACAAAGAACGATACTGCTGAATCAGTGAAAGATGTTTACAAAGATACTTACAAAGAAAAGCCATCTAAAATTTGATTTTGGTAGAACTTTTTTTGTTGCTTGTCCCTTTTGCCCCTTAAAGTTAGCTATTTGGACTTTTCATTTAATGTTGTATATAATTTATCCCACACAGTCTAACTGGTGTGGAATTTCAAAGGATTTAGTCTTTTAAAAATAAAATTGAAAAATAC